>CM059806.1:28966181-29061181 GCA_030435695.1 Brachymystax lenok tsinlingensis
GTCCCACCACACACAGAGAGAGAGAGAGAGAGAGAGAGAGAGAGAGAGAGAGAGAGAGAGAGAGAGAGAGAGAGAGAGACTGCTAGAAAACCACAGAGAGGGAGAGAGAGGAGACTGCTATCCCATCACAGAAAGAGAAAGGAGACTGCTAGCCCATCACAGAGAGGGAGAGAGGAGACTGCTAACCCATCACCAAGAGAGAGAGAGAGAGAGAGAGAGAGAGAGAGAGAGAGAGAGAGAGAGAGAGAGAGAGAGAGAGAGAGAGACTGCTAACCCACTACAGAGAGGGAGACTGCTAACCCACTACAGAGAGGGAGAGAGAGGAGACTGCTAACCCACCACAGAGAGTGTCTGCTAACCCATCACAGAGAGAGAGGAGACTTCTGTCCCACCACTGAGAGAGAGAAAGAGAGAGAGAGAGAGAGAGAGAGAGAGAGAGAGAGAGAGAGAGAGAGGGAGAAAGAGAGGTGACAGCTAACCCACCACAGAAAGAGAGGAGTTTGCTAATCCATCACAGAGAGGGAGAGATAGGAGCTAGCTAACCCACAACAGAGAGAGAGAGGTGACTGCTAACCCATCACAGAGCGAGAGAAGAGACTGCTAACCCATCACAGAGAGGAGACTGCTAACCCACCAAAAAGAGAAAGAAACTGCTTACCCATCACAGAGAGGGGACTGCTAACGGATCACAGAGAGAGAGAGAGAGAGAGAGAGAGAGAGAGAGAGAGAGAGAGAGAGGAGACTGCGGTCCCACCACAGAGAGAGTGGAGACTGTTAACCCACCACAGAGAGAGAGAGGAGACTGCTAACCCATCACACAGAGAGAGAGAGAGAGAGAGAGAGAGAGAGAGAGAGAGAGAGAGAGAGAGAGAGAGAGAGAGAGAGATAGAGACTGCTAACCCACCACAGAGAGGGAGAGAGAGGAGACTGCTAACCCACCACAGAAAGAGAAAGGAGACTGCAAGCCCATCACAGAGAGGGAGAGAGGAGACTGCTAACCCATCACTGAGAGAGAGAGAGGGGGGGGGACTGCTGACCCACTACAGAAAGAGAGAGGAGAGTGCTGTCCCACCACAGAGAGAGAGAGGATACTTTTAACCATCACAGAGAGGGAGAGAGAGAAGACTGCTAACCCACCAGAGAGAGAGAGGAGACTGCTAACCCATCACAGAGAGCAATAGAGGAGACAGCTAACCCATCAGAGAGAGAGAGGGAGACTGCTAACCCATCACAGAGAGCGATAGAGGAGACAGCTAACCTATCAGAGAGAGAGTGGAGACTGCTAACCCATCACAGAGAGCGATATAGAAGACTCCTAACCCATCACAGAGTGAGAGAGGAGATCGCTGACCCACCACAGAAAGAGAGGAGTTTGCTAATCCATCACAGAGAGGGAGAGATAGGAGCTAGCTAACCCACAACAGAGAGAGAGAAGAGACTGCTGTCCCACCACAGAAAGAGAGGAGACTGCTAACCCACCACAGAGAGAGAGAGGAGACTGCTAACCCATCACACAGAGAGAGAGAGAGAGAGAGAGAGAGAGAGAGAGAGAGAGAGAGAGAGAGAGAGAGAGAGAGAGAGGGAGAAAGAGAGGTGACAGCTAACCCACCACAGAAAGAGAGGAGTTTGCTAATCCATCACAGAGAGGGAGAGATAGGAGCTAGCTAACCCACAACAGAGAGAGAGAGGTGACTGCTAACCCATCACAGAGCGAGAGAAGAGACTGCTAACCCATCACAGAGAGGAGACTGCTAACCCACCAAAAAGAGAGAGAAACTGCTTACCCATCACAGAGAGGGGACTGCTAACGGATCACAGAGAGAGAGAGAGAGAGAGAGAGAGAGAGAGAGAGAGAGAGAGAGAGAGAGAGAGAGAGAGAGAGAGAGAGAGAGAGAGAGAGAGAGAGAGAGAGAGACTGCGGTCCCACCACAGAGAGAGTGGAGACTGTTAACCCACCACAGAGAGAGAGAGGAGACTGCTAACCCATCACACAGAGAGAGAGAGAGAGAGAGAGAGAGAGAGAGAGAGAGAGAGAGAGAGAGAGAGAGAGAGAGAGAGAGAGAGATAGGAGACTGCTAACCCACCACAGAGAGGGAGAGAGAGGAGACTGCTAACCCACCACAGAAAGAGAAAGGAGACTGCAAGCCCATCACAGAGAGGGAGAGAGGAGACTGCTAACCCATCACTGAGAGAGAGAGAGGGGGGGGGACTGCTGACCCACTACAGAAAGAGAGAGGAGAGTGCTGTCCCACCACAGAGAGAGAGAGGATACTTTTAACCATCACAGAGGGAGAGAGAGAAGACTGCTAACCCACCAGAGAGAGAGAGGAGACTGCTAACCCATCACAGAGAGCAATAGAGGAGACAGCTAACCCATCAGAGAGAGAGAGGGGAGACTGCTAACCCATCACAGAGAGCGATAGAGGAGACAGCTAACCTATCAGAGAGAGAGAGTGGAGACTGCTAACCCATCACAGAGAGCGATATAGAAGACTCCTAACCCATCACAGAGTGAGAGAGGAGATCGCTGACCCACCACAGAAAGAGAGGAGTTTGCTAATCCATCACAGAGAGGGAGAGATAGGAGCTAGCTAACCCACAACAGAGAGAGAGAAGAGACTGCTGTCCCACCACAGAAAGAGAGGAGACTGCTAACCCACCACAGAGAGAGAGAGGAGACTGCTAACCCATCACACAGAGAGAGAGAGAGAGAGAGAGAGAGAGAGAGAGAGAGAGAGGAGAATGCTGTCCCACCACAGAGAGAGTGGAGACTGCTAACCCACCACAGAGAGGGAGAGAGAGGAGACTGCTAACCCACCACAGAAAGAGAGAGGAGACTGCTAACCAATCACAGAGAGGGAGAGAGAGGAGACTGCTAACCCATCACAGAGCGAGAGAGGAGATCGCTAACCCATCAAAGAGGGGGAGAGGAGATCGAACACAGAGAGAGTTTCCCACCACAGAGAGAGAGAGAGAGAGAGAGAGAGAGAGAGAGAGAGAGAGACTGCTAACCCACCACAAAGCTGCAGAGAGAGAGGAAACTGCACTCTCGGCCCACGGGATAGTACACACAAGTGCCAAAGAGCTGCCAGAGATAGATCACCTAGTCGTTTTTGTTAAAAAAAACAACAACTATTCAACAGAAAAAGAACAAAGAATTTCAACGTTCTGTTCCGGCTGTTCTGTTCTGTGAGAGCAGTGCGATCTGGTTCAGATGAGAACAGAGAAATAGATGTACCCACAAGGCCACTGGGGAGCTCTGTGTGCCTGAATCAATCTCTGTTCGTTCTGCCCTCCCAATTGTATGGACTCAGACAACATCTGTGGCCACAGAAATGCAGCACACATGAGAAAGACAGAGAGAGAGAGAGAGTGTGTGTGTGTGTGTGTGTATGACTACAGAGTGCAGTTTCCTCCTCTCCTACCCTTTCTGTGATGGGTTAGCAGTCTCCTCTCTCTTTCTGTGATGGGTTATTAGTCTCCTCTCTTTCCCTTTCTGTGGAGGGTTAGCAGTCTCTCTCTTTCTCTCTCTCTCTTTCTCTCTCTCCTCTGACAGCAGCGGCAGTATCTTTAGGATCTTTATGGTGTTAGATGGTGTTCACTTCTATCTGTTTGTCATCAGGATTCATCTCAGTCCAGCCTTCATTTCTTCCGACATGGGACACAATTCTGTCAGATGGAAGAGAACACACAGAAGAGCGAATGACAGCTTTAAAAATGGGCGAATTTTGCAAAATCCAAAAAACTGCGCCCGGGGCCATGTTGTCCGTTAGTTGTCAGAAGAATCCTCCTCCCCGACAGTGCCAAGCTTCTTCAAAGTAATCCCAAAAGCATGCTTTGTTTTTCAAGTGCCCGGTCGATTTCCCAGCATCAATAAGTAACACTCACTGAATTAGTTCCAGAGGAATAGGCCTACAACAAATTGTGTACAAAACAACAAACCCCTGCTGGGGGAAAGGCAGAGCAATGATTCCAGAATAGCACAGAGAGAGAGAGAGAGAGACGGAGAAAGAGAGTGAGCATTGCCTGAGACAAGGGACTATTTTTGAGCGGTTACCTTCATGACAGGCAGATTCCCTGACACACTGAAGTAATATGGTGTGACAGGTTAAAACAGACACCCAGGCAGACAATCAAACCGGCTATAAATAAAGAGAAGCTTCACGTCTTGCCTGAGATTCACACAGTGGACTACTTTGAAGACGAGAACACAGTGTGTGATCAGGTCAGAATGGCTTGAGATTAGAAAGAATCAGAGTGGAGAGACATTTCTTTATACCTTGAGTTGGTTGTTTGAGTGAGCTTCATGAGTACACTGTTAATACTATTCCCCAACATAACAAAGTTAAGAACTAAACCAATGTCTTCAATAGAGGTCTTGGCACCCTCACACCCAGCCTATGTGCAACATTCAGCCACAAATAGACCTGTGACGAGGCGTCATGTACAATGTACACTACATGGCCAAAGGTATCGTCAAACCTCTCATTCCAAAGTCATGGGCATTAATATGGAGTTTGTCCCCCTTTGCTGCTATAACAGCCTCCACTGTTCTGGGAGGATGTCCACTAGATGTTGGGACATTGCTGTGGTGACTTGCTTCCATCCAGCCACAAGAGCATTAGTGAGGTCGGGCAATGATGTTGGGTGATTAGGCCAGGCTCGCAGTGTGCGTTCCAATTCATCCCAAAGGTGTTTGATGGGGTTGAGGACAGGGCTCCGTGCAAGCCAGTCAGGTTCTTCCACACCGATCTTGACTTGCAATTTCTGTATGGGCCTCGCTTTGTGCAGAATGTGATTGTAGGCTGTAGCGTTAAGATTTCCCTTCACTGGAACCAAGGGGCCTAGCACGAACCATGAAAAACAGCACCAGACTATTATTTCTCCTCCACCAAACTTTACAGTTGGCATTATGCATTGGGGCAGGTAGTGTTCTCCTGGCATCCGCCAATCCCAGATTCGTCCGTTGGACTGCCAGATGGTGAAGCGTGATTCATCACTCAAGAGAACGCATTTCCATTGCTCCAGAATCTCATGCCAACACTTGGCATTGGTTTGTGTGTGGCTGCTCAGCCATGGAAACCCATTTCATGAAGCTCCCCGATGAACAGTTCTTGTGCTGGTTTTGTTTCCAGAGGCAGTTTGGAACTCGGTGGTGAGTGTTTACAACCGAGGAAAGACAATTTTGTGCGCTACGCGCTTCGCCTATGGCGTTCCCATTCTATGAGCATGTGTGGCCTACCACTTCGCGCGACTGAGCTCCTAGACGTTTCCACTTCACAATAACAGCACTTACAGTTGACCGGGGCAGCTCTAGCATGGCAGAAATTTGATGAACTGACTTGTTGGAAAGGTGGCATCCTATGACCTCCAGATAGATCATTTGAGGTGGATAATTAGGAAATAAAGAACAATGTGAATGCAGAGCAAATTAAGTTCAAAATAATACAAATCTATCTTGATTCTCTTGGAAAATAACAGCCTGCTCAATCAGGATAAGCTTCCTCTCAGATAATTAAATTATTTCACCCTGTTAATTCTGCTGCCTCTATGGCCGTGAGCCCTCAAGTTATAGGATTGGCTGAGGGTGTTTGACTGCTGCTCAGAATAAAATTAATTTCTCACTGACTTGATCTTTTAACAGCTTTCTTGGCTGGAATGTTTTGTTTTAAAATGGAAATCTGCGATTGGTCCATATATTTTTTTACTTTTAAATGAATGATATACTGTATAGCCATTGATTCTTTTTAAAGAATAAAATGTATAAATAACTCTATAGCTTCAAAGTCCAACATTGTATAGGTTCAGTGTCTAGATGGTTCAGTTACTGTTTAAAAAGCGGGCTATACAGGACTGTATTCATCAGTGCATACCGTAGGAAAACGTTTTGCAACAAAAACAAGCATTTCTTATTGGACAAATTCAGATGAGTCCTTCCCTGTTTCAACATGTTTACTTCCATTAGGTTCTTAGTGAATACACCCCATTTTCTGTTCCAAACCAGACTGAGAATGTGTTCCACGTTAACTCCAAGATTGGTGCCCTCAAGCAAAATAGTGATGTGAGGAAGATCTAAGGATGGAACTGGCCATGGTATCAACAACATAAATAATAAATCGCTCGTCTCTCCAATGAGAGCACAGCATTGATCAGATGTGTTAAAAAGTAAATCATTTCAAAGCGCACATACACTCAATAAGAAACAATGGCGATGGATGAAGAAAAATATTGTGGAACTTGTGAACCAAAGGCATTCTACTTCAATGTTTCCAGGTTTGTAAAATGACTCAAGTATGATGCCAGATAGTCAATAAAGCCAATAGCAGGGGTGGAATAGCAGGGTGCAACTTTCACTGGGGACATGTCCCCCACACATTCTGAAATTGCATTTATGCCCCCAGTTTTATTGGAATGTGATACAAAGCGAGGCAACGGTGTGCTTTAGGACCATGCGGACGCCTCCGAGCGGTCGGGAAGGCTTTGGAGTGTTTAAAAAAAGAAAAAAAGTTATGTCCCAATTCTAAAACCAAAGTTGCGCCCCTGCGGAATAGTATTAAACAGAAATTACCGTTAAATAATAGACAGTACAATTTTTTTTCCAGGGTTTGGTCTTGGTTGGCCAACTCAGGGCTACCTCCCAATTATCTCTACTTCCTCCTCCTTCACTTTGAAAGGAAATTACTGGCAAATGGACCCCCATCCCATGCCAACACCGATTTAAAAGTTGTGGGAAGTAATGAGCGAGTGTACACTTCAGTAGGAAAGAGATAATTGGGACATAACCTACAGTAGGTGTAGAGAGAGAGAGGTTTGTGAGCGTGCCATGTAGAAAAGTGTTTCCCGTTCCCATCAGATTTGATTAGTGTGGCCTGCTTTAAGGGGGGAGAGTACCTGCACCCCGCTGCGGCGAAACCTTTAGTGGCTTTCACACACACAACATGGCCTCTCTCAACTTCAGATGAGATGAGCTAAGTCTTCACTCACAGGCGAGGCCAGGGTGCACTCACAGTTTCTCCTTTGGGTGTCTGGATAAGTGAAGGTGATGTGTTGAAGTACTACAGTGCTTTCAGAAAGTATTCATACCCCTTGATTTATTCCACAGTGTTACAGCCTGAATTCAAAGTGGATTAAATATTTAAAAAAATTCTCATCCATCTTCAAGCTCTGTCAATTTGACTGTTGATCATTGCTAGACAGCCATTTTCAAGTCTTGCCATAGATTTCCAAGCCGATTTAAGTCAAAACTGTAACTAGGCCACTAGGAACAATGTTGTTGTCTTGGTAAGCAACTTACCAAGTTAGATTTGGCCTTGTGTTTTAGGTTATTGTCCTGCTGAAAGGTGAATTCATCTCCCAATTTCGGTTGGAAAGCAAACTGAACAAGGCTTTCCTCTGGCACTTTGCCTGTGCTTATACTGTAGCTGTATTCCGTTTCTTTTTATCCAAAGAAACTCTCCAGTCCTTGCCAATGACAAGCATACCCATAACATGATACCACCACCATGCTTGAAAATATGAAGAGTGGTACTCAGTGATGTGTTGTGTTGGATTTGCCCCAAACATAGCACTTTGTAATCAGGACAAAAAGTACATTTCTTAGCCAATTTCTTTGCACTATTACTTGAGTGCCTTGTTGCAAACAGGATGCGTGTTTTGGAATATGTGTTCTGTACAGGCTTCCTTCTTTTTACACTGTCATTTAGGTTAATATTGTGGAGTAACTACAATGCTGTTGACCCATCCTCAGTTTTCTCCAATCACAACCATTAAAATCCCTGAGCAGTTTAATTCCACTCCAGCAACTAACTTAGGAAGGACGCCTGTATCTTTGTAGTAACTGGGTGTATTGATACACCTTCCAAAGCCTAATTAATAACTTCACCCAGCTCAAAGGAATATTCAGCAACGTTTATTTTTTTCTTGATTTTGTTTCTCCTTCAGGTAACTACCTCTTGAAGCTGGTTGAGAGAATGTCAAGAGTGTGCAAAGCTGTCATCAAGGCTACTTTAAAGAATCTCATATATAACATATATTTTGATTTGTTTAACACTTTTTGGGTAACTACATGATTCCATGTGTTATTTAAAAATGTTGATGTTGACATTGTGCACCTGGCACTGTGTCAGCGTGCACTGCGCCCGGCCCGCCACAGGAGTCGCTAGTGTGCGCAAAACCCTCCCCTAACCCGGACGATGCTTGGAAAATTGTGCGCTGCCCCATGGGTCTCCCAGTCGTGGCCGGCTGTGACAGAGCCTTGACTCGAACCCAGAAGCTCTAGTGGCACAGCTCTAGTGGCACAGCTACGATGCAGTGCCTTAGGCCACTGCCCCACTCGGGAGGCCTGATCTTATTTAGGCTTGCCATAACAATGGGTTGAATACTTATTGACTCAATACATTTCAGCTTTGAATTTTTATTAATACATTTTAAAAAATCTACAAACAAAATGTCCACTTTGACATCATTGGGTATTGTGAGTAGATCAGTGACACAAAATATCAATTTATAAAATTTTAAATTCAGGCTGTAACACAACAAAATGTGGAAAAAGTTCATGGATGTGAATACTTTCTGAAGGCACTCATTTGGCATGTCATTGATTTCTAATTGAATTGCTCAACTTCATGGTTTTTGAACTAACTTTATTACTTCACCTGAGACTGTGAACCTGCGCAGATTGTGGCCTTCTCCTGACAAGTCTAAAGATTCTAAGAAGCGGGTGAAATGTATTGTGTGTTAGTAACCTTTGACATTAGCAAAGCCATGACCTACTGTACCTGCCTGAGCTCTTGTGGCAATGCAGAGAGAGAGAGAGGAGAGAGCAGAGAGAGTGGAGAGAGCGAGTGGAGAGAGAGAGAGAGAGAGAGAGAGAGAGAGCGGAGAGAGAGAGAGAGAGAGAGGCGGAGAGAGAGGGAGAGAGAGAGCAGAGAGAGAGAGCGAGAGAGAGAGCGGAGAGAGACAGAGCGAGACAGCGAGAGAGAGCGGAGAGAGAGAGAGAGCGGAGAGAGAGAGCGGAGAGAGAGAGAGCGAATAGAGAGGAATGACAAGAAACAATCTCTTGCTCTCTTCCTCTCTCGCTCTGTATCTCTCTCACTCTGTATCATTCGCTCTCTCCTGTGGAAGAACTCCGATCCAAGAGACTGCTACGTGCAGTACACATAGAACTGCTTGCATGTCATTGTATGTTGGTAAAACACACTAATATTTTTTTTTTATCGACTGTATAGAAAGCCACATCAACAATAAGTGACGCAGTATTGGTATTTTTAGTGACAGGAGATTTGGTGGCATGGACACATACACAATAACAAAAGCTCATACCAGGTAGAAAGACATAACTAATAATATCATATTTACAGTAATAATAGAATATGCAACAAGAGATGTCAGTTTCCTTAAATCTTTAATGTAAACAGCAGGTTGAGGGGCTTTCAGACCTAGATACGAACATCTGAAGGTATTAAATAATAAATCATATTAGAAATATCCACTCATGTTTAGCTTTAAATAAAATGTACATGAACCTCCAAATTTTGACGGCCACATAGATCTTGTAAAAAAACAAGTTCCCTTTATTAAAAACACAAACATCCCAAATACTGTCTACTTGGCAGCAGCACAAATATCACTACATTACACCATCAGCATAAAGAAGATCTTTATTTTTTTTTAAATTTTTTGCTCAATATTGCTTTGGAATGTTACAGCAGTCGCAATCGAGCCTGATCGAACGGTATCAAGATGGAGGAAAGAGACAGGTGTACGTCTCAGCAAGCATGTAGCTATTAAAGTTGTGTGTTTGTTTGGGCTAAGCCAGTGTGTGAGTACACAGTATGCTCAAAGCAGCCGGGATATGGGGATAGAAGGCTTCAGGAACTTCAGAGGCAGTTTGCCAGGTTTTAGAACAACACACTTATTGTAACAGTCTAGAGACAGTATGTGAAGTATGGAGTAAGATACCTGGGAGAAAAACTCTAAATATACACTTCATCATCTTAAATACACTTGATCCTTTCTTCCTCTCAGAAACATTACCTGTCACGTAAATGTAAAACAGATTCTGTGTCTGAAATAGCACCCTATTCCCTACATAGTACACTACTTTAATCCTGGTCAAAAGTAGTGCACTATATAGAGAATAGGGTGCCATTTTGGACACAGCCAGACTGTTGGAGAGATAAAGACTTAATGTGCCTCAACACCTCTTTACAGCCTCTTTATGAAATGGGCCATCTCCTCACATCCAACAGCCTGTCGAAAGTCAACAAAGCAAAACAGGACAACCAAGCATTTATCAAAGAGCTTTTCTACAACAAACCCCAAGCAAATTACATATGCTTCAGTGAAGGAGTGAAGAGTGAGCAGGTTTAAAGGTGAGAAGAACACTGTGACCACATCTTGGAGAGTGACGACCAAACAACAACGTTTAGAGACCATTGAGCCCGTTAGAAGAACATGTCTGTTTTAGGACCCAAAGGACCCATATGGATACTTCCTGGTTTGGTCTCCATGGTGATGGGATGGTTCAGTCAATGGGTCTCAAAAAGTCATTAAGTGCCTCAAACCTATTAAAACGCACCCTTTAATTAAAAGTTTAGCAAGAAGGAAGGAAAATTGTTCAATAGAATCCTTTTTCTGTCGCTCATCATTTTCATCGTAATTTTTTTAATTGTAATTTTTTCCAGTTGCTGTTTTAGAAAAAAGAGAGTAGGTTGGTCCAGTCCAGTAGCTAAGTTATTTTGAATGGTTGGTTAGTTAGTTGCAGTCATAAACAAAGTCATAGTTGCTAGGTTCTTTGGGAATGGGGGGTGGGGCCTCTGGGATCTGGATGTTCTCCAGGTCGAGGAGGCGGAGCTTCATCTCCATGGAGAGCAGGGTGTCCATGTCTGACTTGGTGAAGTCACTGGTCATCTCTTTCCCCAGGAGGGCGTTCAGACCGTCCGTCCACACACAGTACTGAGGAGAGACAGGAGAGGATAAGTACATACAGACAGACAGACGACGCGCCCGCCCCTGCACACACCCCCCCACACACCGATAGCAGTGTATTAACATAAAGTGTCCCATGTCATGCTGGAGAATGGACGACCTCCACTGACTTCCTCTCAGTCCATCTGTGAAAGCTGTCATTGTTTGGGTGACCGTGCCAGCTGCCTAGTGCTTACCTCATGCTTGTCCGGAGCGATGAAGTTTAAATACTCGTCTGACTCATAGAGGACGGAGAAGGCCAGCTCCTGAACCTCCTGTAGCGAGAGAGAGGCAGAGAGAGGGGGAGAGAGAGGAAGGGGAGAGGAAGAGAAGGAGGGAGAGAGAGGAAGGGGAGAGGGAGAGGAAGAGAAGGAGGGAGAGAGAGAGAGAAAAGGAGGGAGTTCAAATGTAGCACTGTCACTAACATGCTAATGAGCCCCTCCTCTCCTCTCCTCTCCTCTCCTCTCCTCTAGTGTGTACGTCCCTCCCGCTGTGACTCTCTAACACGTTCCCTCCCCAGCCACTCAAACACCAGATGGCTTGGCTGTCGTGTGTGCCGGCGCCACCTGCTGGGTACCCGGGGACGGAGCATATCGAGCAGGGGGACAGTTAGGGGACAGAAAGGCACTTTGAGACATAGAATGCAGCCCTGGAATTGTATCCACACCAGCCCACATCACTGCGCTCACCACCAACTCCATACACACACACACACATTCCCCAATCCCCCCCCCGGTTGTCCAACACTAGATATTGAAATGCAGCCTAGGTCTGTGACATCCCTGCCCGGGCCCAGAGAAGGGACTCCGCTAGTGTTCCCATTCACACAGCCTAAACTTGGCCTAGGACACAGCCTGCCAGTCAGGCAGCCAGCCAGCCAGTCAGCCAGCCCACAGACCTGTAGGCCCATTCTTCCAGACACCATATTTGCCAACAAAGTAATAAAGGTCTAGGCGAGAGAGGATCGGTGCTCCTTTGTCTTCAATAATATATTTACAGGACCTACCTAATCATTCAGTGTTAGCAGCATGTATGGGTTTCTAATCAGTACTGAGAACCTACAGAGGCTGGACCTGGGCCTACGTACCTGCTCAAAGGAAGGGCTAACAATTATTTCATCTTGGTTAAGATGTCTATACATAGAAGATATAGAGGGATTTGGGTTTAACTAGGCTGGCATGTCAACAGCCACCTTCACAGTGGGTTAATATACCTTGATATTGTGCTGGCTATTATTTTATCATATAAGACACAGATACACTGACCGATACTATACTTAAGAAATAAGGCCCGAGAGGGTTTGGTATATGGCCAATATACTACGGCAAAGGGCTGTTAGACAAACAAACAGTTACACCAGGAACGCACAATCCCTCCATCAGTGCTCAGACTGTCTGCAATAGGCTGAGAGAGGCTGGACTGAGGGCTTGTAGGCCTGTTGTAAGGCAGGTCCTCCCCAAACATCACCGGCAACAACGTCGCCTATGGGCACAAACCCAACGTCGCTGGACCAGACAGGACTGGCAAAAAGTACTCTTCCCTGACAAGTTGTGGTTTTGTCTCACCAGGGGTGATGGTCGGATTCGCGTTTATCGTTGAAGGAATGAGTGTTACACCGAGGCCTGTACTCTGGAGCGGGATCAATTTGGAGGTTTAGTTTTAGTTTATTTTAGTTTATTAGTTTATAATGACGTGTACAGTCCCTTTTGATAAAAAGAGCAGCTTTAGCCTCTACGGCTAATTTCCAGCTGTAGTCCATCATGGTCTGGGGCGGTGTGTCACAGCATCATCGGACTGAGCTTGTTGTCATTGCAGGCAATCTCAACGCTGTGCTTTACAGGGAAGACATCCTCCTCCCTCATGTGGTACCCTTCCTGCACGCTCATCCTGACATGACCCTCCAGCATGACAATGCCACCAGCTCAGTTGTTGAATCTTATGTTCATACAAATATTTACACATGTTAAGTTTGCTGAAAATAAACGCAGTTGACAGTGAGAGGACATTTATTTTTTGCTGAGTTTATAAGACACAGATACACTGACAGATACTGTTATATAAGACACAGATACACTGACAGATATTGTTATATAAGACACAGATACACTGACAGATACTGTTATATAAGACACAGATACACTGACAGATACTGTTATATAAGACACAGATACACTGACAGATACTGTTATATAAGACACAGATACACTGACAGATACTGTTATATAAGACACATATACACTGACAGATACTGTTATATAAGACACAGATACACTGACAGATACTGTTATATAAGACACAGATACACTGACAGATATTGTTATATAAGACACAGATACACTGACAGATACTGTTATATAAGACACAGATACACTGACAGATACTGTTATATAAGACACAGATACACTGACAGATACTGTTATATAAGACACAGATACACTGACAGATACTGTTATATAAGACACATATACACTGACAGATACTGTTATATAAGACACAGATACACTGACAGATACTGTTATATAAGACACAGATACACTGACAGATACTGTTATATAAGACACAGATACACTGACAGATACTGTTATATAAGACACAGATACACTGACAGATACTGTTATATAAGACACATATACACTGACAGATACTGTTATATAAGACACAGATACACTGACAGATACTGTTATATAAGACACAGATACACTGACAGATACTGTTATATAAGACACAGATACACTGACATACTGTAGATACACTCACCTTGTTCTGCTTCAGAGCTCCCTTCTCCTTCATGTGAGGACAGTCCTTACCAGTGACCACCGCTTTGATATCAGCCACGGGTACTATGGGAGAAGGAGGAAGAGGAGGAGAGGAATGTCAACATCAAGGAAAACATCATTTTACCATCATCATCAGATAGTTTACAATACATTTTAGTCATTAAGCAGATGCTCTTATCCAGAGCGACTTACATCTTAAGGTAGCTAGGTTAGAAAACCACATATCACAGTTCTGTTGACATGCTGCATCAACTACTAACAATGTCAACAACAACCATCTTTAGGCACCCTGCCAGTAAATGATTATTTAGCATGTGTCAGTTGTCTCTTTTTAAAGGAAAACTGACAGTTTGTTTGACCCAGAGCAGTACTGGTGTTGCTACTACTCACATTTTTCCTGTAGAGAGTCATGGGTTACCTCTCCCTGAAGGCTCTCCTCCAGATCTCCGTAGTGCAGGACTTTATGGTTCGGAGACAGTCGACAGTACCAGAACTTATCTATGGAGAGAGAAAACCAGGGTTTAATGCCTTTTATCAATGGATAAAATCAAAAGCAAATCAGTGTATGATGAGGGAGGAAAGGACCCGCATAGAAGACCTACAAACCTGTGAAACAGACACTAATACGTCTAGATTCTGTATGCACTGTATAGACCAGAACCACCCAAACCATATTGATGCTGTTTTCTAAAGGCTGCAACACACCAAACACCACAACCCTAACACTATCCCATATGGACAGTTAGACACAGACAGTGAAAGTGGCACCTGAATCAGGTCAGGTGAGTGATGCTATCATGTGCCTGAGGTGGCTAGAGTTACTGAAGCACCGGCACTGGGGTGCTATCGCCTGCTGGGCAGCTGGGGCCTGCTGGCACGCCTGAGCACTGTGGGCAGGCCTCCCGTAGAGCAAGACCTTTCACTTTATTCTCTACCCACCGTGCCAGCTCTTGCCCCGCCTTGGCACGTCCCTGGCAGAGCAGAGCTAGGCTGGGGAGGGTTGGCTGGCGCACGCATGGGCGGCACAGTCCAAATCCTAATTGCTGAGAATAGACATTTGGCAGCAGGTGACAGGCGACAGGGAGGCTGGCTGGTGCTGGTCTGTACGGAGTGGCTGTGTCGTGTCTAGTGTAGTGGAGCTGTGAGGAGAGAGACTGACTGCTTAGGGAACTGAGGGACAGGGAGGGTTGGAGCGAGGGAGGGAGGGAGGCAGGGAGGGTGGAGAGGGAGAGAGGGAGAGGGTGATGGAGAGGGAGTGGAGAAGGAGAGGAGAGGGAGGGAGAGGTAGAGGGGTAGGGAGAGAGTGAGGGGGAGGTGGAGAGGGAGTAGAGAGAAGGAGAGTGAGGGAGTAAGGGATGGAGAGGGAGATGGAGAGGGAGGGATGAGAGGGAGGGAGTAAGGAGTAGAGAGAGAGTGAGAGTGAGAGAGAGCGAGAAAGAGAGAAGGAAGAAAGGAAGGGAGGAAGATATCTAGCCTCAATACAGAATGCTGCTCAGATTGTCTTATTTTATGGGCTGTTGTTTTGTTTCTGTTTCCTCAGCTATTGGAGATACAACACAGCCATCTGATGCTCATCTCCAATTCACTCCCATTCATCATTTATTTCTAAGTTAACTAAGAAAATAACGTTTAAAGGCTTTAAGATGCATTTTTGGTACACATAACATGTAATTTAACATGCATACAACATAATGGTATGTGTATCCATATTGCTTGTGCTGACATATGTAGACATAAGTATTTTGTGTCTGTACTGCACTTAAAAAGAAAGAGGCACTTGACTGATGCTGTCTGTCAGGTAGATCCTCAGCTTTAAGGAGAGTTTCCCTAATATTGTCCTGCTGTCTGTCAGGTAGATCCTCCGCTTTAAGGAGAGTTTCCCTAATACTGTCCTGCTGTCTGTCAGGTAGATCCTCAGCTTTAAGGAGAGTTTCCCTAATATTGTCCTGCTGTCTCTCAGGTAGATCCTCAGCTTTAAGGAGAGTTTCCCTAATACTGTCCTGCTGTCTGTCAGGTAGGTACTCAGCTTTAAGGAGAGTTTCCCTAATACTGTCCTGCTGTCTGTCAGGTAGATCATCAGCTTTAAGGAGAGTTTCCCTAATACTGTCCTGCTGTCTGTCAGGTAGGTACTCAGCTTTAAGGAGAGTTTCCCTAACACTGTTCTTCTGTCTGTCAGGTAGGTACTCAGCGTTAAGGAGAGTTTCCCTAATACTGTCCTGCTGTCTGTCAGGTAGATCCTCAGCTTTAAGGATAGTTTCCCTAATACTGTCCTGCTGTCTGTCAGGTAGATCCTCCGATTTAAGGAGAGTTTCCCTAATACTGTCCTGCTGTCTGTCAGGTAGATCCTCAGCTTTAAGGAGAGTTTCCCTAATACTGTCCTGCTGTCTGTCAGGTAGGTACTAAGCTTTAAGGAGAGTTTCCCAAACAGGGTCCAGCCTCACATTCAGCAATGGAAGGGAGAAGCCAACCCCATTTAAGAGCTATTAGATGAATATTTAATGTGGAAATATGATTTGAGAGGAAGCACTTGGAGAGTCCCAGGTGGAAGTGTGTTTAGATAGGAGGATAGAGGCAGTTGAAGTAGAAATGATAATTCTTCAGTTGTGCTCACTCAGGTACTCTACAGTGTGGTGGCAGACAGCCAACAGCCTTTAGGCCCTGGGACGACAGAGAGAATGCCTTTTAAATACTGTACTGAGCTAGCTTCCAGCGCTCAGTACAGAGACACACAGAGAGACAGAAAGAGAGAGAGAGAGACAGAGAAAGAGAGAGACAGAGAGACTGAAGAGGACAGAGAAAGACAGTTTGGTCTTGGGTGGTGAGATTGAATCTTCTCCGGCTGTGAAAAGCGCCACATTATAGCCATGCTAAGCGATAAGGCCTTTCCCTGCGGTCTCCTCCACTCTCTCCCCAGCCCCAGCCAGCGTGAAAAAGGATATTAGGCTCAACACTCTCCAAACACTCCAATCGGAAGTGTAAAAGTTTTATCCATCATGCAGCTCCACAGTCATTTACAGAGAAAGGATGAACAGGCTTCCATTCCACAGCCACAGTTAAATCAAGGACAGGGAGCTATGGTCCCAAATGGCACCCTATTCTCTATATAGTGCACTACTTTTGACCAGGTCCCATAGGACTCTAGTCAAAAGTAGTGCACTATAGGGAATAGGGTGAAATTTAGGACACATCCATACCCTATGCTTCTACTGAAAGGAGGTTTATTTATTTTACTGTTAATAAAAGCTGTGTAAATGGTTATGGAACCTGGGACGTTACATTGAAAAGGATGTATTCTGTAACCGTCTTTCACCTGAGGCGAGAGCAAGCAAAGAAAGGATCCTTTCTGTCCTGAAAACTCAACCTTAATGCCCTCGACGTGAACAAACGCCCACGACAAAAAATGTGTCACTGGCAGATACAACAACCACAATTCCCTTTAATACATCCGCAGCGCTGACTTATTTGGGTTCAACGGTTCTGAAGAGTCACGCTAACCGACCTCATGTCCATTCCAGAACACTGAGATGACCAGGGAAGAGCTTTAGAAGCCGGGCCGGGAATTGAATTAAGGCCATTCCTCCATTACTGAAATTGATTCACGCACTTCAGAGCAATGAGGCTCAGCGGTACTGTGGAGCTGGGGAGAGAAACTGTTCCAGACAACAAGGGTAAGTCGAGGGCAACACAGCTCTGATATTAGCCAGTCTTGGAAGCATTAGACTGTCTCAGTTAGTTCCAGACACTGGGGTATACATGTATTGGCTCATTTTTGGTATTGGTTTGGCATGGTGTGTGTGCGCATGTGGGTGTGTGACAAAGGCTGCCCAATTCTGATATTTTTTTCACTAATTGGTATTTTGACCAATCCGATTAGCTCTGAAAAAGATCTGATGTGATTGATCAAAAGACCAATTAGTAGTAGAAAAACGATCTGTGGAGACGCAGCCTAACACAGCAACCCAGGCTTTTGAACAGCCTCCAAGGTTACCACTGTGGCTCCAACAAAAACAAAAGAGACTGCTCACTTAGAGAGGAATTCTGCAGAGGACAGTGAGAGAGCGAGACAGAGACAGAGAGACAGAGAGAAAGAAGCGGTAGTGTGGTGGAGGAGTAGAGAGCAGATTGATAGAGTGGACTGAACAGAGAAGAGGGACAGTGTGGGAGGGAGGGTTGGGTGGAGAATAAAGGAGAGAGAGAGTGTTTTAATGGTGTGGTGGGGGTTGGTGAGCTGGCCTGAGAGAGAGAGAGAGAGAGAGAGAGAGAGAGAGAGAGAGAGAGAGAGAGAGAGAGAGAGAGACTGAGGCAGGGCACCTGTGTAGGATAGTGTGTGGGAGTGTGACACTAGGTGAGATTTGAGGTTGTTTGGTGTATAGGGCAGCAAATAATGTACACAGGCCAAACTGTGTGTGACCCCCACCTTGCCTCCGGCGGCTGCTGATCTTCCTGAAACGGGTTCCGTCACATAGACGGTTGAGCCTCTGTTGTTTGATCAGCTCCATGATCTCTGGCTGGATCTTCTCCCGCAGCTCCCTACGGACCAGACAGAGAAACAGTCAGTCACAGAGACAGAGACCAGTCAGTCACACACAGAGAGACCAAGAACCAGTCTGTCAGTCACACAGACAGACCAAGAACCAGTCAGTCAGTCACACAGACAAGACCAAGAACCAGTCAGTAACAGAGACTGACCAAGAAACAGTCAGTCAGTCACACACAGAGAACAGAAACCAGTCAATCAGTAACAAAGAACCATCCAGTCACACACAGACACTCAGGGAGAGATGGGTTGCGCCAACATAACTGAACACTTTTTTGTTAGTTTAGATTTTATTTTTAAACTTGTATTTATAAAGGGTGGGTCACCATTGAGACCAGGGTGGAATTTACAAAGGAGACCTGCGAACATGAACACATCATGTACGATGATAATATCAATACAATATATACAACAAGATGAATCAAAACAAACAACTCTCACACATCACCTCCCTTAAACTCCATGTAAACTGTCCAATGGAGACCAGCGAGTCTAATTTGAAGGTGGCTGAAGGCTATTCCATGAGCTGGTGGCCTAACAACTAAAAGCATTTCCCTCAGGTCAGTGGAGACCCACGGGACCTCCAGAACCAGCCAGTCCAGAGAGTGGTTCTGAACATTTCTGGATCTCAAATTAATACATGAGTTGAGTTAGTAGGGTAGACTCTGAAGTAGCCAATGCTGTATCAGAGACTCCCAGCCAACAGAACTATACAATATGCAGTGAATGAAAATTCTCCCCCAACGATAAAACGCAGTGCTGAGTGAAAGGTTTTAAAATGATATCACCATAATCACCTACTGGGAGAAGTGTTGCTTGAACAATCTTCCTTCTACTTTCCAAAGTCAGGCAGGATTTATTTCTATAGAAGAAACCAATCTCAATTCTCAGCTTTACATAGAGATGAATGTTTCAGGTTTTAACAGATAGACCAATGTTACTTATATAAATAGTGAAGAGAACAAGGCACAAAACAAATCCCTGCGGTGTATCTTTCGTGAAATTGAGGAAACTAAATTTGATACCGTCAGTAAGAACACATTGTGTCTTGTCCGTTAGATAGTTTTTGAACCAATTGCAAGATGCCTGATCTAGGCCTATTTCAGACAACCTTTGAAAAAGTAAGAAATGGCCAACCGTATCAAATGTTGACCATTATCTCTCCTTGGACAGGTCAAGAAATAAGGCAGCACAATGACCTGTATAATTTAAACAACATCGCACATCATCAAAGACAAGTGTAGCTGCTGAAACAGTGCTATGTCCCAGTCTAAAACCAGATTGGTGCTCATTAAGAATACAATGAGAAGTTTAAAAAGTTTGCCAAGGCAAGATAGTTTGGAAATTGGACGGTAGGTATCCAAGTCAGAAGGATCTCCGCCTTTGTGTAGCTCTTAGGGATAACCCCAGAAATGTTGCAGTAAGTAGAGCAGAAAGATGCAGCAGAAAGGGATCATATGAGTCAGCCACAGTGGAGGTTTCTTTACATCGATCTTCAATAAGGCACTTACTTGATCAGAGTAAGGCATATCATGTTGCATCAATGTATTTGATTGATTTGGAAAAAGTCCTCGATGTAGCTACAGTGAGGGAAAAAAGTATTTGATCCCCTGCTGATTTTGTACATTTGCCCACTGACAAAGAAATGATCAGTCTATAATTTTAATGGTAGGTTCATTTGAACAGCGAGAGACAGAATAACAACAAAAGAATCCAGAAAAACGCATGTGAAAAATGTTATAAATGGAATTGCATGTTAATGAGGGAAATAAGTATTTGACCCCCTCTAAATCAGAAATATTTCTGGCTCCCAGGTGTCTTTTATACTGGTAACGAGCTGAGATTAGGAGCACACTCTTAAAGGGATTGCTCCTAATCTCAGTTTGTTACCTGTATAAAAGACACCTGTCCACAGAAGCAATCAATCAATCAGATTCCAAACTCTCCACCATGGCCAAGACCAAAGAGCTCTCCAAGGATGTCAGGGACAAGATTGTAGACCTACACAAGGCTGGAATGGGCTACAAAACCATCACCAAGCAGCTTGGTGAGAAGGTGACAACAGTTGGTGCGATTATTCGCAAATGGAAGAAACACAAAAGAACTGTCAATCTCCCTCGGCCTGGGGCTCCATGCAAGATGCAAGATGCATCATGAGAACGGTGAGGAATCAGCCCAGAACTACACGGGAGGATCTTGTCAATGATCTCAAGGCAGCTGGGACCATAGTCACCAAGAAAACAATTGGTAACACACTACGCCGTGAAGGACTGAAATCCTGCAGCACCCGCAAGGTCCCCCTGCTCAAGAAAGCACATATACATGCCCGTCTGAAGTTTGCCAATGAACATCTGAATGATTCAGAGGACATCTAGGTGAAAGTGTTGTGGTCAGATGAGACCAAAATGAAGCTCTTTGGCATCAACTCAACTCGCCGTGTATGGAGGAGGAGGAATGCTGCCTATGACCCCAAGAACACCATGCCCACCGTCAAACATGGAGGTAGAAACATTATGCTTTGGGGGTGTTTTTCTGCTAAGGGGACAGGACAACTTCACCGCATCAAAGGGACGATGGACGGGGCCATGTACCGTCAAATCTTGGGTGAGAACCTCCTTCCCTCAGCCAGGGCATTGAAAATGAGTCGTGGATGGGTATTCCAGCATGACAATGACCCAAAACACACGGCCAAGGCAACAAAGGAGTGGCTCAAGAAGAAGCACATTAAGGTCCTGGAGTGGCCTAGCCAGTCTCCAGACCTTAATCCCATAGAAAATCTGGAGGGAGCTGCCAAACGTCAGCCTCAAAACCTTAATGACTTGGAGAAGATCTGCAAAGAGGAGTGGGACAAAATCCCTCCTGAGATGTGTGCAAACCTGGTGACCAACTACAAGAAACGTCTGAACTCTGTGATTGCCAACAAGGGTTTTGCCACCAAGTACTAAGTCATGTTTTTCAGAGGGGTCAAATACTTATTTCCCTCAATTAAATGCAAATTAATTTCTAACATTTTTCACATGCGTTTTTCTGGATTTTTTTGTTGTTATTCTGTCTCTCACTGTTCAAATAAAACTACCATTCAAATTATAGACTGATCATTTCTTTGTCAGTGGGCAAACATACAAAATCAGCAGGGGATCAAATACTTTTTTCCCTCACTGTAAATGTAGTGGACACCTTCTAAATGTAGTGGACACCTTCTAAATGTAGTGGACACCTAAATTTGGCACTGTTAGACTGACTGGCCACAGACTGTGTGTGTATGAGAGAGAGAGCCCACCCCTACACACCATCCAATCCCCCAGACTCATTACAGAGGAGGGCGCTGCACAGTGCCCTGCTGTGATCCCTGTCATGTGGAGTAACGTGTAGTGTGTGTTCTGTGTGTTCTGTCTCTGGTATGAAAGATATGAACACAGCCCCTAACAGCTAGCCAACATTAATTATACATACAACCTATTGACTGGGGAGACATGCAGTGCCCACACAGTCCTACAGCTCACCAGCCAATCAGGACGCTGCTGAGGAGCTGACAGGGCTGCTGTGGATCGATCTGACAACCAATGAGAGGGCTGCTGTGGAGCGAACAGACAATTAGAGGGCTGTCCAATCAGATTCTCTCTTTCTCATTACGTCACTCTCTCTGTGCCTTTCCCAAGCCGTTATTTTCACTGGAGCTCTGTGTTTTCAGATCATCAGTGGACCAGGGGTGACGTTTCCCCTAGGTACATATCTAGGATAATCTCCCCACCTTAACCATTAGTGGGGAAAATGCTAAACTGGCCCAACATCATTGTCTAGTGTCAACTTCACCCTACTCCGATAACGAACTGTCGGGGAGAGGGGGATGCTAAGGAATGGATTCAGGTCCCGTACATGTAATGACAGATAGTTCATTTTCTGTATAGCATTTGGTTGGGAATTATCTATATGGCTGGACTCCCATAGTGAGATTGGGATTATTTGTGGCAGGGTCTGTGTCTCAGATGTTTTGGCACGGCCATTTTAGCTCAAAGTCATTCTCTCCTTGCCTCTGAAAATCACCTGCAATTGAGTTAACTAAAATGATATCTTTCAGAGATAATACTCTGGAATGTAGTTGGACAGAGATAATACTCTGGAATGTAGTTGGACAGAGAGTATGAAGTGGCAGGGCCTACTGAGATGGGAGTGGAATGCAAAAACACGTGGAAATGCAGTTTAGAAGTGTGGAATATTGAACAACAATTCTATAGAGGATTTGAGAATCAATTATAAATGACTTTTTCCCCCTTCTATACATTAAGACGTGGACTAACACTTTCTCTCAAAGGTTTCCTCTGCACTAATGAATGTCCCATTAATTCTTCATAAGATCTTGTTTAAATTAGCTAGTCTAATTTGAATGAATGCCTTTACAGAATGTAAATATTACACAGGTCTTTCTTTATAGCACATTGCAAACCTAACGCTTGAACAACACCTGCCCAAACCGCTAACGCTTACCAGCTAAAAGCTCAGATCAACGTGTATGCACAGATCTCGCGTCATAGACTGTAAAAAGTAGCCTCGACACACAGCAAAGTTGCTGTGAGATTTCAAAGCTTTTAGAATCATGACTAGAGAGAGACAAAACAAATACAATAAAGAGCTGCTGTTTCTAAGTTAATGACAAGTTTATGATAAGTTAATGACAAGCTAATGATAAGTTAATGATAAGTTTATGATAAGTTAATGACATGTTAATGATACGTAAATGAAAAGTTAATGTTCAACAGTTTTATAAGCCATAAAAGGTTTGTTCCGATAAGCTTGCAGTTATTATTTGCGCCTTGTCTTTTTTATTATCGAGGAATATTTCACTTTCTCTGGTCATAGGAGTGACAAACATGAACTGGTGCATGAGGCAGAAATGCCATCAGCTGGAAGACTGTGTCCCCTTATCTCATCAGAGGGAGGGAGAGAAGAGGCTCCACCGCTGCTCCCTCCACTCAGACTGACCATCAGCTGGAAGACTGTGTCCCCTTATCTCTGAGAAGAACAACATTGTCAGGGCAATTCAAGCGTAGCCAATATGCAGTGATAATGTATTGAGCCTAGAGCCTACTGCACAAACCTCATTGCTACAGAACTGTTTTTAATTGGTTATTGTTGCATAGGCATAAGTCATGTTTAAAAAAAATCTGAGTGGTAGATCTCAGCTTGCATGTTGACTCAGAAAGGGATATTACTCAGAAAAGGTTGTTGACCACTGCAGCAGCCTAATAAGCTATACGACCTTAATGGAGTACTCACTCTGAATCCCATTTGTAGGCAAATATGATTATAATGCAGATTTGAATGCATGCGTCCGATGCAGCATATGTCAATAGCTGAATTTAGTTTTTTGTTTTTTTTTATGAAAAAGGGGGTGAAATAAAAGGAGGGATGGAGTGATGGAGGTCTATTAAATGTGTGTTAACGAACGTGTTTCCTTTCTTCATATTGTCTCTTGTTCTCTTCGTTTCCTTTCTTCCACAGTCATATTGTCTCTTGTTCCCTTTGTTTCCTTTCTTCCACAGTCATATTGTCTCTTGTTCACTTTGTTAGGTCTTTATTTGGACTGGTTAAAGAATGGGGCATGAGAAGATCCATGTCATGAATATTAGCAGCTATTTTCTTTCTTCGATCTCACTGGCTTCATGTTTTAGTCCTCTTTTTAACGAAGGATTGGTTACATCTACCTAATGAATATCACTGATTCCTTCCTTTCTCAGGCAGTAATATCACTGATTACTTTCTCAGGCAGTAATATCACACACACACACACACACACACACACACACACACACACACACACACACACACACACACACACACACACACACACACACACACACACACACACACACATAGACTCACAGGATGGGGCGTGACTGGAAGTCTTCTTGGTTCATCCTCTCAGACTGGCGTATCTTCAGGATCTCAGTATAACTCAGGTTCTGCAGGCGACTCTTCAACTGGTCCAGGGAATTAGGCTTCTGTGTCAGCGCTCGCATGATCTGCTCTCTTACCACCTGCATCACCTGGGAGGAGAAGAAAGAGGGAGATTTAGACAAGTGGAAAGGTGGTAAGACCTTGTCTGGATAGGTAGTGAGAAGGAAATCTAGGCTACACATTTGGGTCCGGTTTCCCAGACAGATTAATCTTAGACCTGGTCCAAAAGCATTCTCAATGGAGGTTTGACTTTCTAGGACTAGGATTAATCTGTGTCTAGGAAACAGTCTCATGATGTGATATCAATACGCCATTGTGCAAAGGCACTTTAGATGGAAGAAAACAATTATTTACTCGCACACATACAGTTATCTGAATTCATATCAAACACTTTCACATCACTGTTCGGAGCTTTTGGGCAAACATCCCATCTCTTCAAAAAGTCTGCTCTTGAGGACGTTTGCAGAGCTCATGAGAGAGAGAGCCAAAGAACCTCTGGGAAACAGTAATTTAACTGAGAACAGAGTTAAACAGAGCACAGAACACTAGAGAATTTTTTATTTAAACTTTATTTAACTTGGCAAGTCAGTTAAGAATAAATTCGTATTTACAATGACGGCTTACCCCAGCCAAAGCCAGACGCCGCTGGGCCAATTGTGTGCTGCTCTATGGGACTCCCAATCACGGCCGGATGAGATACAGCCTGGATTCGAACCAGGGACTGTAGTGACGCCTCTTGCACTGAGATGCAGTGACTTAGACCGCTGCGCCACTCGGGAAGCCAGAAAACATGATATTTTCAACCTTCTCTTGCTGCTAACGGTGCTGATGGCAACTTTAAACCGGGTAGTTTGACTCCTGGATGCTGATTGGCTGAAAGCCATGGGATATCAGATAATATACCAGAGGTATGATGCAAAATTACTTGTTTACTGTTCAAATTATTTTGGTAACAAGTTTTCAACAGCAATAAGGCACCTTGGGGTTTGTGGTATATGGATAATTTACCACGGCTAAAGGCTGTATCCAGGCACTCTGCATTGAACACCCCTTAGCTGTGATATATTTGCCATATACCACACCCCCTCAGGCCTTACTGCTTAAATAACCCACACACAGAAGCGTGTGCGCCACTCACACAAACAGGCACACAAGGGCGTCGGATTGAGTCACTAATGGTGAATAACTCCATTGCCAGTTTATGCGGTCAGAGGAGCACATAATGTGTGCTGGTAAGGGGATGGAGAGCCACTTTCCAGTAGATAAATCATAGAAGGTTTTTATCAGTGCACATTTTGTAATACAGTCCAATGAATCTTCCCTCAGGGGGAAAGGGCAGAGTGAAGGGGGATCATTTTATACTGCCTAGCCTCCTGTAATACTCTGCATGCATCAGTGAAGAACATTCACTCAACCCATCCCTAACGCTTGCTTATCCGTTCAAATTGTTAGACTGTGGGAGAGAATCACGAGGCTAGCCACTACATCAGAGTTAGAAAGTCAGAGGGCACAGGATACTGTTGTATCCTTCACTCCTGGCTATAGCCACATACTGCTGAATGGCTTCCTATCAGAACCACTAGATGACCTCCTTTCCTGCATATTATAACTACAGTATATAACTACAGTAGACTACTCTCCAGTATGTTTCATATTATATATAAATACAGTATATAACTACAGTAGACTACCATATGTTTCATATTATATATAATAACTACAGTATATAACTTTAGTAGACTTCTGTATGTTTCATATTATATATAATAACTACAGTATATAACTACAGTAGCCTACTGTACAGTATGCGTCCTATTATATATAACTACAGTATATGACTCTTTATGTTTCATATATAGAACTACAGTATATAACTACAGCATACTACTGTACTGTATGTTTCATATTATATATAACTACATTAGACTACTGTATTGTATATTGCATGTTATATATAATTACAGTAAACAACTACAGTAGACTACTGTATGTTTCATATTATATATTACTACAGTAAATAATGTAATTCTAGAACAAACTATAATCACACCCTCAAGCTGTTGTAATTCTAGAACAAACTATAATCACACCCTCATGCTGTTGTGAATCTAGAACAAACTATAATCACACCCTCATGCTGTTGTGAATCTAGAACAAACTATAATCACACCCTCATGCTGTTGTGATTCTAGAACAAACTATAATCACACCCTCATGCTGTTGTAATTCTAGAACAAACTATAATCACACCCTCATGCTGTTGTGAATCTAGAACAAACTATAATCACACCCTCATGCTGTTGTGAATCTAGAACAAACTATAATCACACCCTCATGCTGTTGTGAATCTAGAACAAACTATAATCACACCCTCATGCTGTTGTGATTCTAGAACAAACTATAATCACACCCTCATGCTGTTGTGATTCTAGAACAAACTATAATCACACCCTCATGCTGTTGTAATTCTAGAACAAACTATAATCACACCCTCATGCTGTTGTAATTCTAGAACAAACTATAATCACACCCGCATGCTGTTGTAATTCTAGAACAAACTATAATCACACCCTCATGCTGTTGTAATTCTAGAACAAACTATAATCACACCCTCATGCTGTTGTGAATCTAGAACAAACTATAATCACACCCTCATGCTGTTGTAATTCTAGAACAAACTATAAACACACCCTTATGCTGTTGTAATTCTAGAACAAACTATAATCACACCCTCATGCTGTTGTGAATCTAGAACAAACTACACTGCTCAAAAAAATAAAGGGAACACTAAAATAACACATCATAGATCTGAATGAATGAAATAATCTTATTAAATACTTTTTTCTTTACATAGTTGAATGTGCTGACAACAAAATCACACAAGAATTATCAATGGAAATCAAATTTATCAACCCATGGAGGTCTGGATTTGGAGTCACACTCAAAATTAAAGTGGAAAACCACACTACAGCCTGATCCAACTTTGATGTAATGTCCTTAAAACAAGTCAAAATGAGGCTCAGTAGTGTGTGTGGCCTCCACGTGCCTGAATGACCTCCCTACAACGCCTGGGCATGCTCCTGATGAGGTGGCGGATGGTCTCCTGAGGATCTCCTCCCAGACCTGGACTAAAGCATCCGCCAACTCCTGGACAGTCTGTGGTGCAACGTGGCGTTGGTGGATGGAGCGAGACATGATGTCCCAGATGTGCTCAATTGGATTCAGGTCTGGGGAACGGGCGGGCCAGTCCTTAGCATCAATGCCTTCCTCTTGCAGGAACTGCTGACACACTCCAGCCACATGAGGTCTAGCATTGTCTTGCATTAGGAGGAACCCAGGGCCAACCGCACCAGCATATGGTCTCACAAGGGGTCTGAGGATCTCATCTCGGTACCTAATGGCAGTCAGGCTACCTCTGGCGAGCACATGGAGGGCTGTGCGGCCCCCAAAGAAATGCCACCCCACACCATGACTGACCCACCGCCAAACCGGTCATGCTGGAGGATGTTGCAGGCAGCAGAACGTTCTCCACGGCGTCTCCAGACACTGTCACGTCTGTCACGTGCTCAGTGTGAACCTGCTTTCATCTGTGAAGAGCACAGGGCGCCAGTGGCGAATTTGCCAATCTTGGTGTTCTCTGGCAAATGCCAAGCGTCCTGCACGGTGTTGGGCTGTAAGCACAACCCCCACCTGTGGACGTTGGGCCCTCATACCACCCTCATGGAGTCTGTTTCTGACCATTTGAGCAGACACATGCACATTTGTGGCCTGCTGGAGGTCATTTTGCAGGGCTCTGGCAGTGCTCCTCCTTGCACAAAGGCGGAGGTAGTGGTCCTGCTGCTGGGTTGTTGCCCTCCCACGGCCTCCTCCACGTCTCCTGATGTACTGGCCTGTCTCCTGGTAGCGCCTCCATGCTCTGGACACTACGCTGACAGACACAGCAAACCTTCTTGCCACAGCTCGCATTGATGTGCCATCCTGGATGAGCTGCACTACCTGAGCCACTTGTGTGGGTTGTAGACTCCGTCTCATGCTACCACTAGAGTGAAAGCACCGCCAGCATTCAAAAGTGACCAAAACATCAGCCAGGAAGCATAGTAACTGAGAAGTGGTCTGTGGTCACCACCTTCAGAACCACTCCTTTATTGGGGGTGTCTTGCTAATTGCCTATAATTTCCACCTGTTGTCTATTCCATTTGCACAACAGCATGTGAAATTTATTGTCAATCAGTGTTGCTTCCTAAGTGGACAGTTTGATTTCACAGAAGTGTGATTGACTTGGAGTTACATTGTGTTGTTTAAGTGTTCCCTTTATTTTTTTGAGCAGTGTATAATCACACCCTCATGCTATTGTGAATCTAGAACAAACTATAATCACATCCTCTGTAACCCATGTGGAGATTTAGGACACTAGACACATACTGTAATTGTATACATTGTACTGTGATGGAGGGGACAAATATGTCTGTTTAGATGAGTGGCGTGGGTTCCATCCTTAGTGAATGAAGAGAGTGTTGTAGGTATTTAGATCTCTCTTCCTAACAGGCTGAGGGTTCAATATGTCGGGATCTAAGCAGCCACTTCCTCCTGTTAACAGGAATCATAAATAAAGTGCAAACAAGTAAGAATGATCCACACAGGGAGGGGAGGGAGAGATACATATACGATGGCAAGAAAAAGTATGTGAACCTTTAGAATTACCTGGATTTCTGCATAAATTGGTCATTAAATTTGATCTGATCTTCATTTAACTCACAACAATAGACAGACATAGTGTTCTTAAATTAATAACACAAATTACTGTATTTTTCTTGTCTATATTGAATACATAATTTAAACATTCACAGTGTAGGTTGGAAAAAGTATGTGAACCCCTTGACTAATGACTTCTCCAAAAGGCCCTTCTTTGGACACTGTGTTAACAAACCTCCAGACGAGCTTCAATGCCATACAACTCTCCTTCCGTGGCCTCCAAATGCAAGTAAAATGCAAGTGCATGCTCTTCAAGAAGAAAATATGCCTTCTGAAGTGGCCCAGTCAAAGTCCTGACCTCAACCAGATTGAGATGCTGTGGCATGATCTCAAGAGAGCAGTTCACACCAGACATCCCAAGAATATTGCTCTATTGAAACAGTTTTGTAAAGAGGAATGGTCCAAAATTCCTCTTGACCTTTGTGCAGGTCTGATCCGCAACTACAGAAAACGTTTGGTTGAGGTTATTGCTGCCAAAGGAGGGTCAACCAGTTAAGGGTTCACATACTTTTCCCACCCTGCACTGTGAATGTTTACATGGTGTGTTCAATAAAGACATGAAAACGTATAATTGTTTGTGTGTTATTAGTTTAAGCAGACTATGTTTGTCTATTGTTGTGACCTAGATGAAGATCAGATCAAATTTTATGACCAATTTATGCAGAAATCCTGGTATTTCCAAAGGGTTCACATACATTTTCTTGCCACTGTATATTTTACTTGTGTGAGTGTAATGTCTACTGTTAATTTATGACTGTTTATTTCACTTTTGTTTATTTTCTATTTCACTTGCTTTGGCAAGTGCCCTTTGGATTGAATTGAAATTGAAATTGAAATAGAAATAGAAAGAGAGAGAGAGAGAGAGAGAGAGAGAGAGAGAGAGAGAGAGAGAGAGAGAGAGAGAGAGAG
Source organism: Brachymystax lenok tsinlingensis (assembly GCA_030435695.1). Taxonomy (NCBI): domain Eukaryota; kingdom Metazoa; phylum Chordata; class Actinopteri; order Salmoniformes; family Salmonidae; genus Brachymystax; species Brachymystax lenok. Next base: position 28,996,080 of record CM059806.1, read on the forward strand.
AGAGAGAGAGAGAGAGAGAGAGAGAGAGAGAGAGAGAGAGAGAGAGAGAGAGAGAGAGAGAGAGAGAGAGAGAGAGAGGGTATACACGTCGGTGTCTGTGTTGTTGTTGTCTGTGGATCGAGGCGATTATAGTGCAGGATTCTGATCTGAAAAGCTTAGTGAAATCTTCCCAAAGAAAGACTGATCCCTCGCCAGGGGTAAGAAATAAAAAATGGATAGAGGGAAGACAAGACATCACGAAAGGAATACAAATATGAAACCAGAAGAGACAACACAGCACCCAAAAACCTTCAGACCAAGGCTTCAAGGTTTGTTTTTGTTTTTTTTGGGGGGGGGGTAATCCTCTCAACCAAAAGACATCGGCATTAGCTCACAGAGAAACAAGTGGAAGTGGCCCTACTTCAAATGCACTATTTGGGCATCCATGCATACTGTGAGTGAGTGCCACAAAGAGGAATTAAAGGAATTATCCCATGTATAATTCCAGATTCGATAAGCCGGTCACATCACCAAAACCTGACGCCCCTCCCCCATTTTTTAAAAATAATTTTCCAGCTGATTACACTCTTTAATGCAGGTTGATCTTCTGGGATACAAATATGTTCCACTGTGGTAATCGCAGGGCTCCGAGTAAAACAAACAATAGACAGGGAGGGGGAAAACGGCAAGATAATAACTGCACTGTCATGTTCCCAGATACAGTAGGACTGGGTAGTTATCTGGAGCGGTGAACGTTTCAACCCATCTCTGTTACCTCTGTAGCAGGATTACGTAACCTTTCGTTGTTAAGATGTTTTGAGAGGTACGACTTCCCCTACAACCTTCTATTTAGTAGACAGCATTCAACAGGCTCATGTTCATTAGGGAAACATGTTGAAATAGGAGAGGTAATAATGCTGTAGTGCACAGAACTCTTCCCACCTCAAACTCTCTATTAGGCTGTTGATCTCGCCATACATTATTGTTGTTAATCCTAGTTCTCCTCAGAGGACAGTGACCCCCAAAAAGCAGAGGTGAGGATTAGAATGTGTCTGGGGCTGACACAGAGTCTCCCTGGGGACACTCAGAAGCCTGTCACTAATCATGGCCCTTTCCTCTCTCCACTTTCACTTAACACCCCACCCACCAGCCAGTCAACAGGGGGAGAAAGATAGCCAACAGGGTTAGATGCCAATACTATAAAGTGACATTCTTTCCAATGGCCTATTTTCATATCCTAGTGGAGATACTAAACTCCTCTTCTCTACACTCTTTTATCACCTTTCGGCCATCAGGGGGAAGAAAACAGGGACAAAACCTAAATACTCAGTTTCATCCTATTCTCTCTCCTCTCTGGAGGAACAGAGTCATGTATGTCTCCTGTTCCTCTCCTGTCTGTCTCCTCTAAAAGAGATTTATGTCCGGTAGGTTTTTATGTTCTCCTCCAGGAGGAAGGGGGAGACGCCACCATCAAGAGGCCATATTTACTCCCCTCGGTGTGGGCTTTGCCGTCTAAGCGTTTCCCTCAGGTCTGGGTCGATTGACCTCCAAGACTGACTGACCGGCAGGGACGCAGACAGGGAGACCGAGAGAGCTGTATAGTGACCAACCGTAATCAGGGAGAGACCAGATGTATCACTCGTGTCCTATAGCCCTCCCATCCCGCTTTAAATTACAATCTCACAGTTATCCATCAAACATTCTCTCACACACAAGTGCAAACACACACACTCGCATAAACACATGCACACGCACACACACATCTGCCAGTCTCTGAGTCTGCATACAGGCTCATAATTAACACTCGTATTCATTCTCCAATTGTAATTACAAGTGATCTGTCATTCTGTCACACCAGTGGATTAACCATGGCCATTTGGTGTGGCGCAGGACAGGAGTGACAGGGATGACATTGATGAACTTTGACAAGGACTGTGTGTGTGTGTGGGAGAGGGGTTAGGATTAGGGGGTAGGGGGGGTTTAGGATTAAGGTTAGAATTAGTGTTAGAATTACGTTAAGGGTTAGGGTTCTGAGCTAGGGTTAGGTTTAGGGTTAGGAGCTAGGGTTAGGTTTAGGGTTAGGGTTAGGTTTAGGGTTAGGAGCTAGGGTTAGGTTTAGGTTTTTGGGTTAAGGTTAGGGTTAAGGTTAGGGTAAGAGTACGGGTAGGGGTTAGGGAAAATAGAATTTTGAATAGGACTGACTTGTGTGTTCCCACAAGGTTAGCTGTACAAGACTGTTTGTGTGTGTTAAAAGTCAAGCAGGGACTTTGCCATAATAATACAGGAACAACATCAATCCCTACAGGAAAGGCAATGAGTGACTAATTTAACCAAAATGTTAGTACTTACTGGTTTCAGTTCAAAATGACATCAGTTGTTGAGAACTAGGTCATCTATCTACTTTCAGAAATCTGTGGTTTGTGACTCATTCACCCTCCCAAACGGACCCATCCCATAAGGCTCTGGTCAAAACTAGTCCTCTATATAGGGAATAGGGTGCCATTAGAGAGGCAGCCCCAGTCCCTTGGGACGGTCATTAATATTCAGTATTTAATGACACGTCTTGAGCAGAAAAAAAATTATGTTCTGTCCATGCGGCTACACTCACACTAATTAACGGCTTGAATATTCATCCCGTTTAATAGGAACACATGGTCCCTTCACAACATGGCGCTCATTATGAATAATTTATTAGACTCTGCTCAAAGACCAACCAGTCAGGCAGCGTTGCTCACAAAGCACCTTGACAGAGGTGAGCCTGACAGACTTCGGCGTCCTGTTCATTAAGCACCATACCGAAGAAAACGGACTGAAACAGGGAGGGACTACCTGGACTTGTCCAATAGGAAAGGCTCAGTTATGTCTTTGGTTGCAAAACGTTTAAAAAAAGTATCGGCCCTAATGAACACGACCCAGTTCTGAAGGTGCAAATTATCATTCCCATTCAGAATTCATCCCCCCCTTTCTGAGAAAATTACAATGAATGAACGAGAGAGAGAGAGAGAGAGAGAGAGAGAGAGAGAGAGAGAGAGAGAGAGAGAGAGAGAGAGAGAGAGAGAGAGAGAGAGAGAGAGAGAAAGAAAGAGAGACATTAAAAGTCATGTTTTTTCTTTGTACCAGGAAAGCTCTGAAATGCTGATGAATAGAATGAGTTGTGGCACTGGCATATACTTTACATGTTGTAGGTAAGTCACTGTACGAGTGCACTTTCAATTATTTTCCCCTACATTATTCCTGATCCAAACTCACTGTTCTAACACAAGATAAAGTACTGGGCCTGTATTCTAAAAGCGTCTCAGAGTAGGAGAGCTGATCTAGTATCAGGTAACTCCTGTCTATTTAATCTTATTCTTTATAATCTAAAATGCTAAACTGATCCTAGATCAGAATTCATACTGAGACACTATGAAAACAGGCTCCGATGGCAATTCTGGTTCTTTCAGTGTAAAGGCATGTGAATCTTTCTCAGTGCAGCAGTGTTACAGGCTTGCCCTTTCCCTCTCTCTCTTTGTCCCCTAGAGACCTGTTAGAGAGAGTCTCTCTGCTAGGAGAAAGCATCTATGTCAATGCATCCTGGCATCTGTGTGTGTGTGTGTGTGTGTGTGTGTGTGTGTGTGTGTGTGTGTGTGTGTGTGTGGCTCTCCAGAGAGATTATTCCTTACGCTTCAGCGAAGTTCTGTTTATTTCTGCTGCATAATGTTGGCATTTTTATAGGGAGGGTGTCCATGCAGATATTTTTTTATAGGGTGGGTGTCCATGCAGAGAAAACATTTTTAGATGGAGGGTGTCCATGCAGAGATGGTTTTATATGGAGGGTGTCCATGCAGAGAAAACATTTTATAGGGAGGGTGTCCATGCAGAGAAAACATTTTTAGAGGAAGGGTGGCCATGCAGACAAAACATTTTATAGGGAGGGTGTCCATGCAGATAAACCATTTTTAGAGGGAGGGTGGCCACGCAGAGATTTTTTTTTAGAGGGAGGGAGTCCATGCAGAGAAAACATTTTTAGAGGGAAGGTGTCCATGCAGAGAAAACATTTTTAGAGGGAGGATGTCCATGCAGAGAATTTTTTTTTAGAGGGAGGGTGTCCATGCAGAGATTGTTTTTTTAGAGGGAGGGAGTCTATGCAGAGAAAACATTTTAAGAAGGAATGTGTCCATGCAGAGAAAACATATTTAGAGGGAGGGTGTCCATGCAGAGAAAACATTTTTAGAGGGAGGGTGGCCATGCAGAGAAAACATTTTTAGAGGGAGAGTGTCCATGCAGAGACAATTCTTTTAGAGGGAGGATGTCCATGCAGAGAAAACATTTTTAGAGGGAGGGTGTCCATGCAGAGAAAACATTTTTAGAGGGAGGGTGGCCATGCAGAGATTTTTTTTTATATAGGGAGGCTTTCCATGCAGAGATTTTTTTTTTATAGGGAGGGTGTCCATGCAGATATTGTTTTTTAGAGGGAGGGTGTCCATGCAGAGAAAGCATTTTTATAGGGAGCGTGTCCATGCAGAGAATCCATTTTTAGAGGGAGGATGTCCATGCAGATATTTCTTTTATAGGGAGGGTGTCCATGCAGACAAAACATTTTATAGGGAGGGTGTCCATGCAGAGAAAACATTTTTAGAGTGGTCTTGTATGTCTTCCATTTCCTAATAATTGCTCCCACAGTTGATTTCTTCAAACCAAGCTACTTACCTATTGCAGATTCAGTCTTCCCAACCTGGTGCAGGTCTACAATTTTGTTTCTGGTGTCCTTTGACAGCTCTTTGGTCTTGGCCATAGTGGAGTTTGGAGTGTGACTGTTTGAGGTTGTGGACAGATGTATTTTATACTGATAACAAGTTCAAACAGGTGCCATTAATACAGGTAATGAGTGGAGGACAGAGGAGCCTCTTAAAGAAGAAGTTACAGGTCTGTGAGAGCCAGAAATCTTGCTTGTTTGTATGTGACCAAATACTTATTTTCCACCATAATTTGCAAATAAATTCATAAAAAATCCTACAATGTGATTTTCTGGATTTTTTTTCCTCATTTTGTCTGTCATAGTTGAAGTGTACCTATGATGAAAATTACAGGCCTCTCTCATCTTTTTAAGTGAGAGAACTTGCACAATTGGTGGCTGACTAAATACTTTTTTTCCCCACTGTAATTGGTACTGTTGGATAGAAAAGACTCTGAAGTTCTGTGGCTATAACAGTTTCCAAATGTCTATGTCTGTGGCTATAACAGAACTGATTTGGCAGGCGAAACCCTGAAGGAAATGTGTCGCCAGTGCTGGTTGAAAAAGCTATTTTTGTGTGAGGTGCTGACCTCAGATAATCAAATGTTTTGCTTTCGCCGTAAAGCCTTTTTGAAATCTGACAACACTGTTAGATTAACAAGACTCTAAGCTTTGTAACCGTATGCAACACTTGTATTTCCATGAATGTTAAATATTACAAATTTTTATTTTGAATTTGGCGCGCTTTGTTTTCTCCAAAAACGGATTGGATCCCTAAGAGGTCACAGTTATGAAAACTTAGGACGCTGAAGAGGCCTTTCTACTGACTCTGAAAAACACCAAAAGAAAGATGCCCAGGGTCCCTGCTCATCTGTGTGAACGTGCTTTAGGCATGCTGCAAGGAGGCATGAGGAGTGCAGATGTGGCCAGGGCAATAAATTGCAATGTCCGTACTGTGAGGCGCCTAAGACAGCGCTACAGGGAGACAGGACGGACAGCTGATTGTCCTCGCAGTGGCAGACCACGTGTAACAACACCTGCACAGGATCGGTACTTCCGAACATCATACCTGCGGGACAGGTACAGGATGGCAACAATAACTGCCCGAGTTACACCAGGAACGGACAATCCCTCCATCAGTGCTCAGACTGTTCGCAATAGGCTGAGAGAGGCTGGACTGAGGGCTTGTAGGCCTGTGCCTATGGGCACAAACCCACCGTTGCTGGACCAGACAGGACTGGCAAAAGTGCTCTTCACTGACGAGTCGCGGTTTTGTCTCACTAGGGGTGATGGTTGGATTCGCGTTTATCGTCAAAGGAATGAGCGTTACATCGAGGCCTGTACTCTGGAGCCGGATCGATTTGGAAGTGGAGGGTCTGTCATGGTCTGAGCTTGTTGTCATTGCAGGCAATGTCAACGCTGTGCGTTACAGGGAAGACATCCTCCTCCCTCATGTGGTACCCTTCCTGCAGGCTCATCCTGACATGACCCTCCAGCATGACAATGCCACCAGCCATACTGCTCGTTCTGTGCGTGATTTCCTGCAAGACAGGAATGTCAGTGTTGTGCCATGGCCAGCGAAGAGCCCGGATCTCATGCATCTCCTCCTCATGGACTGCACCAGATTTGCCAGTTCTTTCTGTGAGATGTCTAAGCTGTTGAATTTTGTTATTTGTACAAACATATTTACATATTTATGTTAAGTTTGCTGAAAATAAACGCAGTTGACAGTGAGAGGACGTTTATCTTTTTGCTGAGCTAATATATGTGCTCTACATAGGGAACAGGATGCCATTTGGAAGCCGCAGTGAACTAAGGAGAAACATCATGGCCTCAGGTTAGGTGACTGTTCAGTATCAAGCAGAGTACACACAAGCCACATCTCTGACTGATATGACTGGAAAGGAGAAAACACACACACACACACACACACACACTGAAAGCAGTGTCAAACAGAGTACGCATCTTTCACACACACAGATTAACGTCTTCAAGGTGAAGAAAATAACCCTTCACACAGCTTTCAGGACCCTTCGTAACGAAGCATCTGGGCTCATCGGTGTCCCAGCCCGCGTCACAAATGACACCCTATTTCAGTGCACTACTGTTGAACAGGGTTCATATAGCTGTGGTCAACAGTAGAGCACTGAGTAGGAAATAGGGTGTAATTTGGGACGTAGCTCTATAGTCCTAAAGCAGAGCAGTGTCGGTTTCAGATATCTATTCATGTTAAGGGCAATTACGACACACACCCTGCCCATGTCTACTCAATCATTCATGAGCCCATAATGTACATGTACAGCTCTCTATTCTCCCCATGTTAGACAACACAGCCTTCTGATTCAATCTATATCAGAATCTTCATCCATTTAAATGTCCTCCTCTGTCATATTGCTATGTGCCACCAGACATCACATCCAAAACCTACCACAACGTGACATCTAAATGTAAATCCATCTACATCCCTGTTCAAATAGCTAGCTGCCGATTGCTTGATGTAAATGTCTGTTGATTTCCCCAGCCATTATTTGTGTGCACAGCGCTGGCCTTCTCAGCGTGTGGAGACTGCCTGCTCTAACTGAGATGAGAGATGCCCCCTAGGGCCACGGTATGCAGAAATTCCCCCACTCCCCTCCCTCTTTTGCCATCACTCCATCCTCCCCGTATCTAAAAGGAGGGGGGAGGGGATACAGTACCACTTAATAAGGGTTTTTATTCATTTGTACTATTTTCTACATTGTAGAATAATAGTGAAGACATCAACACTATGAAATAACACATATGGAATCATGTAGTAACCAAAAAAGTGTTTAACAAATCAGAATATATTTTGAGATTTGAGATTCTTCAAAGTAGCCACCCTTTGCCTTGATGACAGCTTTGCACACGCTTGGCATTCTCTCAACCAGCTTCATAAGTTACAGTAGTCACCTGAAATACATTTCAATTAACAGGTGTGCCTTGCTAAAAGATAAGTTGTGGAATTTCTTTCCTTCTTAATGCATTTGAGTCAATCAGTTGTGTTGTGACAAGATAGGGCTAGTATCCAGAATATATATTATATATTCCATATTATGGGAAAGAACAGCTCAAATAAGCAAAGAGAAACAATAGTCCATCATTACTTTAAGACATGAAGGTCAGTCAATATGGAAAAGTTCAAGAACTTTGAACGTTTCTTCAAGTGCAGTCGCAAAAACCATCAAGCGCTATGATGAAACTGGCTCTCATGAGGACCGCCACAGGAAAAGAAGACCCAGAGTTACCTCTGCTGCAGAGGATACCAGCCTCAGAAATTGCAGCCCACATAAATGCTTCACAGAGTTCAAGAAACAGACACATCTCAACATCAACTGTTCAGACTGCGTGAATCAGGCCTTCATGGCCGAATTGCTGCAAAGAAACCACAACTAAAGGACACCATTAAGAAGAAGTGTTTCTTTGCTTGGGCAAAGAAACACAAGAAATGGACATTAGACCGGTGGAAATCTGTCCTTTGTCTTTGTTAGAAGCAGAGTAGGTGAACGGATGATCTCTGCATGTGTGGTTCCCACCGTGAAGCATGGAGGAGGTGGTGTGATGGTGTGGGGGTGCTTTGCTGGTGACACGGTCTGTGATTTATTTAGAATTCAAGGCACACTTAACCAGCATGGCTACCACAGCATTTTGCAGCGAGACGCCATCCCATATGGTTTGCGCTTAGTAGGATCATCATTTATTTTTCAACAGGACAATGACCCAACACACCTCCAGGCTGTGTAAGGGCTATTTTACCAAGAAGGAGAGTGATGGAGTGCTTTATCAGATGACCTGGCCTCCACAATCACCCGACCTCAACCCAATTGAGATGGTTTGGGATGAGTTAGACCGCAGAGTGAAGGAAAAGCAGGCAACAAGTGCTCAGCATATGTGGGAACTCCTTCAAGACTGTTGGAAAAGCATTCCAGGGGAAGCTGATTGAGAGAATGCCAAGAGTGTGCAAAGCTGTCAAAGGGTGGCTACTTTGAAGAATCTGATTTGTTTAATACTTTTTTGGTTACTCCATGACTCCATATGTGTTATTTCATAGTTTTGATGTCTTCACTATTATTTTACAATGTAGAAAATAGTAAAACATTAAGAAAAACCCTGAAAAACCTTGAGTAGGTGTGACAAAACATTTGACTGGTACTGTATATATATACACACCGGATAGGGAAACCTTGTCAGGGTGGAAGGAGGCAAGGCAAACAGGCAGATGGATAAAAATAGCTTGTCTGACATCACAAAAGGGCAGGAACAGGGAGAGGTTCAGAGAGAGGTAGAGAGAGGGGGGTGTAAAGGGGTGGATAAAAAGAGAGAAAGGGCGAGAGAAAGAAGGTATAGATATATGAAGGTAGAGAAAGGTAGAGAGAGTTAGAGAGAGCTTCCCCGGTCAACTGTAAGTGCTGTTATTGTGGAAACGTCTAGGAACAACGGCTCAGCCGCGATGTGGTAGGCCACACAAGCTCACAGAACAGGCCCGCCGAGTGCTAAACAGAGATGGCCGCCTCGCTTCACGTTCTCAGGAAGCTATGCAGTGTTTTGTTTTTTTATGGATTACTTCTTACATTGTTACCCCGGGAAATCTTAAGTTTTATTACATACAGCCGGGAGGAACAATTGGATATAAGAGCAACGTCAACTTACCAACATTACGACCAGGAATACGACTTTCCCGAAGCGGATCCTCTGTATGGTCCACCAACCAGGACAATAGACTGGATCCCAGCTGGCGACTCAAAACAACGGCGGCGCAGGAAAAGGGGGAAACACGTCGCGCCGACAGAAACAAACATCTATCTGGTAAGAAGAAGGGCGGGGGTGTGTGTTATGATTAACGAGTCCTGGTGTGATCATAACAACATACAGGAACTCAAAGTCCTTTTGTTCACCTGACATAGAATTCCTTACAATCAAATGCCGACCGTATTATCTACCAAGAGAATTCTCCTCGATTATAATCACATCCATGTATATCCCCCCTCAAGCTGACACATCGACGGCACTGAAAGAAATCCATTGGAGTCTATGTAAACTGGAAACCACATATCCTGAGGCTGCATTTATTGTGGCTGGGGACTTTAATAAGGCTAATCTGAAAACAAGGCTCCCTAAATTTTATCAGCATATCGAATGTGCCACCTGGGCTGGTAAAATCCTGGATCATTGTTATTCTAATTTCCGTGATGCATACATGGCCATTCTCCGCCCTCCTTTCGGCAAGTCTGACCATGACTCCATTTTGTTGCTCCCAGCCTACAGACAGAAACAAAAACAGGAAACGCCCGTTCTCAGGTCTGTTCGACGCTGGTCCGACCCATCGGATTCCATGCTGCAAGATCGCTTCAAGCACGTGGACTGGGATATGTTCCGAATAGCATCTGACAACAACATTGATGTATACGCTGATTCGGTGAGCGAGTTTATTAGCAAGTGCATTGGTGATGTTGTACCCATAGCAAATATTAAAACCTTCCCCAACCAGAAACCGTGGATTGATGGCAGCATTCGCGCAAAACTGAAAGCGCGAACCACTGCTTTTAACCAGGGTAAGGCTACCGAAACATGACTGAATACAAACAGTGCAGCTATTCCCTCCATAAGGCAATCAAACAAGCTAGCGTCAATATAGAGACAAAGTAGAGTCACAATTCAACGGCTCCAGACACAAGAGGAATGTGGCAGGGTCTACAGTCAATCACGGACTACAAAAAGAAAACCAGCCACGTCGCGGACCATGACGTCCTGCTCCCAGACAAACTAAACAACTTCTTTGCTCGCTTTGAGGACAATACAGTGCCACCGACACGGCCCGCTACCAAAACCTGCGGGCTCACCTTCACCGCAGCCAATGTGAGAAAAACATTTAAATGTGTTAACCCTCGCAAGGCTGCCGCCCAGATGGCATCCTGGCCGTGTCCTCAGAGCATGCGCAGAACCAGCTGGCTGGTGTGTTTACGGACATATTCAATCAGTCCCTATCCCAGTCTGCTGTTCCCACATGCTTCAAGAGGGCCACCATTGTTCCTGTTCCCAAGAAAGCTAAGGTGACTGAGCTAAATGACTATCGCCCCGTAGCACTCACTTCCGTCATCATGAAGTGCTTTGAGAGATTAGTCAAGGATCATAACACCTCCATCCTGCCAGACACCCTGGACCCACTCCAATTTGCTTACCGTCCCAATAGGTCCACAGACGACGCAATCGCAATCACACTGCATACTGCCCTAACCCATCTGGACAAGAGGAATACTTATGTAAGAATGCTGTTCATCGACTACAGCTCAGCATTTAACACCATAGTACCCTCCAAGCTCGTCATTAAGCTCGAGACCCTGGGTCTCGACCCAGCCCTGTGCAACTGGGTCCTGGACTTCCTGACGGGCCGGTCCCAGGTGGTGAGGGTAGGAAACAACATCTCCACCCCGCTGATCCTCAACACTGGGGCCCCACAAGGGTGCGTTCTCAGCCCTCTCCTGCCTCTTCAACCTCAGGAGGCTGAAGAAATTCGGCTTGTCACCAAAAACACTCACAAACTTCTACAGATGCACAATCGAGAGCATCCTGTCGGGCTGTATCACCGCCTGGTACGGCAACTGCTCCGCCCACAACCGTAAGGCTCTCCAGAGGGTAGTGAGGACTGCACAACGCATCACCGGGGGGTAAACTACCTGCCCTCCAGGACACCTACACCAACTGATGTCACAGGAAGGCCAGAAAAATCATCAAGGACAACAACCACCCGAGCCACTGCCTGTTCACCCCGCTATCATCCAGAAGGCGAGGTCAGTACAGGTGCATCAAAGCTGGGACCGAGAGACTAAAAAACAGCTTCTACCTCAAGGCCATCAGACTGTTAAACAGCAATCACTAACATTGAGTCACTGCGGCCAACATACTGACTTAAATCTCTAGCCACTTTAAACATAGGAATTGGATGTAACAAATGTATCACTAGCCACTTTAAACAATTTTGTATATAATGTTTACATATCCGACATACTCATATCAAATGTATACACTGTACTCTAAACCATCTACTGTATCTTGCCTATGCCGTTCGGCCATCGACCCAAATCTCTAGCCACTTTAATAATTATAATTGGATGAAATAAGGTATCACTAGCCACTTTAAACAATGCCATTTATATAATGTTTACATATCCTACATTACTCATCTCATATATATGTGTATATACTGTACTCCATACCATCTACTGCATCTTGCCTATGCCGGTCAGCCATCGCTCATCCATATATTTATATGTACATACTTGTATTCATTCCTTTACTCTTGTGTGTATAAGGTAGTTGTTGTGAATTTGTTAGATTACTTGTTAGACACTACTGCATGGTTGGAACTAGAAGCACAAGCATTTCGCTACACTCGCATTAACATCTGCTAACCATGTGTATGTGACAAATAAAATTTGATTTGATTTGATTTACTGCCCTAACCCATCTGGACAAGAGGAATACTTATGTAAGAATGCTGTTCATCGACTACAGCTCAGCATTTAACACCATAGTACCCTCCAAGCTCGTCATTAAGCTCGAGACCCTAGGTCTCGACCCAGCCCTGTGCAACTGGGTCCTGGACTTCCTGACGGGCCAGCCCCAGGTGGTGAGGGTAGGAAACAACATCTCCACCCCGCTGATCCTCAACACTGGTGCGTTCTCAGCCCTCTCCTGTACTCCCTGTTCACCCATGACTGTGTGGCCAAGCACGCCTCCAACTCAATCATCAAGTTTGCTGACGACACTACAGTGGTAGGCTTGATTACCAACAACGACGAGACGGCCTACAGGGAGGAGGTGAGGGCCCTCGGAGTGTGGTGTCAGAAAAATAACCTCTCACTCAATGTCAACAAAACTAAGGAGATGATCGTGGACTTCAGAAAACAGCAGAGGGAGCACCCCCCTATCCACATCGACGGGACAGTAGTAGAGAAGGTGGAAAGTTTTAAGTTCCTCGGCGTACACATCACGGACAAACTGAAATGGTCCACCCACACAGACAGCGTGGTGAAGAAGGCGTAACAGCGCCTCTTCAACCTCAGGAGGCTGAAGAAATTTGGCTTGTCACCAAAAACACTCACAAACTTCTACAGATGCACAATCGAGAGCATCCTGTCGGGCTGTATCACCGCCTGGTACGGCAACTGCTCCGCCCACAACCGTAAGGCTCTCCAGAGGGTAGTGAGGACTGCACAACGCATCACCGGGGGTAAACTACCTGCCCTCCAGGACACCTACACCAACTGATGTCACAGGAAGGCCAGAAAAATCATCAAGGACAACAACCACCCGAGCCACTGCCTGTTCACCCCGCTATCATCCAGAAGGCGAGGTCAGTACAGGTGCATCAAAGCTGGGACCGAGAGACTGAAAAACAGATTCTATCTCAAGGCCATCAGACTGTTAAACAGCCACCACTAACATTGAGTGGCTGCTGCCAACATACTGACTTACATTTCTAGCCACTTTAAATAATAGGAATTGGATGTAACAAATGTATCACTAGCCACTTTAAACAATTTTGTATATGTTTACATATCCGACATTACTCATATCAAATGTATACACTGTACTCTAAACCATCTACTGAATCTTGTCTATGCCGTTCGGCCATCGACTCAAATCTCTAGCCACTTTAATAATTATAATTGGATGAAATAAATGTATCACTAGCCACTTTAAACAATTTTGTATATAATGTTTACATATCCGACATTACTCATATCAAATGTATACACTGTACTCTAAACCATCTACTGAATCTTGGCTATGCCGTTCAGCCATTGACTCAAATCTCTAGCCACTTTATTGGATGTAATAAATGTATCACTAGCCACTTTAAATGATGCCATTTATATCATGTTTACATATCCTACATTACTCATCTCATGTGTATATACTGTACTCTATACCATCTACTGCATCTTGCCTACGCCGGTCAGCCATCGCTCATCCATATATTTATATGTACCTACTCGTATTCATTCCTTTACTCTTGTTAGATACTACTGCATGGTCGGAACTAGAAGCACAAGCATTTCGCTACACTCGCATTAACATCTGCTAACCATGTGTATGTGACAAATAACATTTGATTTGATGCCATTAGAATATGCTCAGTGGACACAAGAGGCCACATCCTAACATGCTAGCACAGCAGCAGGAAGACAATAGGTCAAGGAGAAGGCTTGCCTGCAGCCCAGCACCAGTAATTATCCAGCCCTGTGAGGATTTCTATTTGCATAATCCAACAAGGCCAAACGTGAATGGAGTCTTCCAGACAAAGCAGATTATCCTGGGGGGTAGCTATAGCTACAGTAACCATCTCAAATCAAATTGTATTTGTAACATGCACCGAATACAGCAGGTGTAGACTTTACCGTGAAATGCTTACTTACGAACCCTTTCCCAACAATGCAGTTAAAATGTAAGAACAATTTGCTAAATAAAAAAGGAAATAGTTACAAAATAAAATACCATCATCTAATTGTTTTATATTTATATATCTGTCAATGTAATGTTAGCAGAGCCTGGTATGATGGATAGTAGTAGTCCATTCCTCTATTTCTAGGAAACTAGGTGTGGTAGATAATGCTAAATATTATTCACAACAATGTGTACTATCGCCACCACTTCCTATGTGGTGTCTGTGTTCAGAAAGACGGCTTCAGAGGGACAGATTTAGGATCTGTGTTCAGAAAGACGGCTTCAGAGGGACAGATTTAGGATCTGTGTTCAGAAAGACGGCTTCAGAGGGACAGATTTAGGATCTGTGTTCAGAAAGACTGCTTCAGAGAGACAGATTTAGGATCTGTGTTCAGAAAGACGGCTTCAGAGGGACAGATTTAGGATCTGTGTTCAGAAAGACTGCTTCAGAGAGACAGATTTAGGATCTGTGTTCAGAAAGACTGCTTCAGAGAGACAGATTTAGGATCTGTGTTCAGAAAGACGGCTTCAGAGAGACAGATTTAGGATCTGTGTTCAGAAAGACTGCTTCAGAGAGACAGATTTAGGATCTGTGTTCAGAAAGACTGCATCAGAGAGACAGATTTAGGATCTGTGTTCAGAAAGACTGCTTCAGAGAGACAGATTTAGGATCAGTGTTCAGAAAGACTGCTTCAGAGAGACAGATTTAGGATCTGTGTTCAGAAAGACTGCTTCAGAGAGACAGATTTAGGATCTGTGTTCAGAAAGACGGCTTCAGAGAAACAGATGTAGGATCTGTGTTCAGAAAGACTGCTTCAGAGAAACAGATGTAGGATCTGTGATTGGGAGCTTTTAATCAGAAGGCTGAGATGGGTTGCTCTAACCTGATTACGCCTCACAGAGTCACACACACACACACACAGGCAGGCTAAGGCTACCCAGCACAGCACTGCCCCATCTGTACTATGAGCATTGCTCTCCTCCTCTCCTCTCCGCTCTGCTCCCCTCCGCTCTGCTCTGCTCCCCTCCGCTCTCCACCTCGCTCTACTCCTCTCTCCTCTTCTCTGCTCTCCTCTCCTCTCCTCTGCTCTTCTCTTCTCTCCTCTCCTCCTCTGTGCTCTCCTCTCCTCTCCTCTGCTATCCTCTCCTCCTCTCTGCTCTCCTCTCCTGCTCTCCGCTCTGCTCTGTTCTCCTCCTCTCCGCTCTCCTTCTCTCTGCTCTGCTTTCCTCCTCTCTGCTCTCCTCCTCTCCGCTCTCCTCCTCTCTGCTCTCCTCTACTGCTCTCCTCTCCTGCTCTCTGCTCTCCTCTCCGCTCCTCCTCTCTGCTCTCCTCTCCTCCTCTCTGCTCTCCTCTCCTCCTCTCCGCTCTCCTCCTCTCCTCCTCTCTGCTCTCCTCTCCTGCTCTCCACTCTGTTCTCCTCCTCTCCACTCTCCTTCTCTCCGCTCTCCTCCTCTCTGCTCTCCTCTCCTCCTCTCTGCTCTCCTCTCCTCCTCTCCGCTCTCCTCTCCTCCTCCCCTCTCTGCTCTCCTCTCCGCTCAGCTCTCCTCACCGCTCTCCTCCTCTCCGCTCTCCTCCTCTCCTCTCTCCTCCTCTCCTCTCCGCTCCGCTCTCCTCCTGTCCTCTCTGCTCTGCTCTCCTCCTCTCTGTAGCCAGGAAACAATACAAATCCCCACCTCTCTTCCACTCCTATCTCCATCCCTCCATCCATTCTAATCAGTAGTCAGCAGCCAGAGCCCACTTTCTACTCTCCCTCCCTCCCTCTCCTCTCCCTCTCTAGATGTGGGAAAAGCAAATCAGCCAGTTTCTTGTACTTACATGTAATTGTTAACTCCATGGCTGCAGCTGCTGCGCTCCAGAATGACTGACGGCAAAACCTTGGACGCACCGAGACGAGAGGAGCAGCTAACGAATGCAGCAACGAAGAGAGAGGGTGAAGGAGAGGGGGATAGAGAGATAGAGGGAGGGGAACGGAGGGAGGGGGAGAAGCAGCAGATGGTCCCCTGGTAAAACGATAGAGTTTTGCTAACAGATTTTAACGGAGCTAGCTGGGTATCTAGCCACGGGCATGAGGCGCGTCGTTGTGGCGATCGTGGTCACGGAGGGCACTGCTCATTCTCCTGCCTGCTTGCCTGATGATATCTACCTCCTCTCTCTACTGCCAGTCTGAGAGACTCACCAGGCAGCCCCGTTTATGTTGATCTCAATGTTTAAGCCCGATTGGGCGCATTCCACGGTGGTATGAGCCAATAGGGTGGCAAGCTGAGGAATCACATGGGCTGTGGTGGTGTGTGTGTGTGTATATATATATGTGTGTGTGTGTTTGTGTGTGTGTGGGGATGACAGGTTTAGAGACGGGTAGGGGAGGAGGAGAGGAGGAGACTGAGTGAGAGCCTGTACATCAGAACCCCTCTGCCTGGATGAACAGAGCTGGAGGTTTTCTAGTCGGGAGGCGTAGCAAGCCCCTCATCACACACAGCCATTTGGATAAAGAGATAGGAGGGCTGTCGTACATGACCGTTCTCCGAAATAGACACACACAAGCATGCAGGCACACGCACGCACGCACATGCATACGCAATCACACACGCACACACAATCACACACGCACACGCATGCTCCCTTTCGCCAAAGTGGAGCCAGTGTAGTGCAGCGGCAGTAATTGGACTGGGGTTGCTATGGAAACAGAGGAAACAGTTTGTCAGATCGAGTGGAGAGAGAGCAGAACAGAGTAGAATAGAGCAGAACAGAACAGAGTAGAACATAGCAGAACAGAGTAGAAGAGAGCAGAACAGAGTAGAAGAGAGCAGAACAGAACAGAACAGAGTAGTACAGAAGAGAGTAGAGTAGAACAGAACAGACTAGAGTAGAACAGAGTAAAATAGAACAGAAGGGTAGAATAAAACAGAGAACAGAGTAAAAGTTTGATTCTACTATACTATTTTCTACTCTGTTCTGTTCTGCTCTGTTCTAGTAGAAAATAGTAGAACAGAACAGAGCAGAACAGAACAAACTTGAAGAGAGTAGGAACGGAGTAGAGTAGAACAGAACACAACAGAGTAGAGTAGAACAGAACAGAGCAGAGTAGAACAGAGTAGAGTAGAGCAGAGTAGAACAGAACAGAATAGAACAGAGTAGAGTAGAACAGAACAGAGTAGCACACAACAGAGTAGAACAGAGAAGAACAGAACATAGTAGAAGAGTACAGTAGAACAAAACAGAGTAGAGTAGAACAGAACAGAGTAGAGTAGAGTAGAACAGAATATAACAGAGTAGAGCAGAACAGAACAGAGTAGAGTAGAGCGTCAGGCATTACCCAGGCACCCACCTGCTTCTCCTCTAGCTCTCCCATCTCTAAATAAACGTGAAGGTGGGACTACAGTAGCTGACTAAATTGTACCTTTTACATCTTAAAGCAAAATCTGGTCTTGATGGAAAATAAAATTCTGATTAAAAAAAATATGAATCATGAAAACGTGAAAACCCTTGCCTGTCTTTGTAAGAAAACATACCAGACACAACTAATCAATCACTGTTATGATCATTATTTGGTGAGAGTGCTGCTTTTGGAACCAAGTGCTATAGGGAACATGCAACATGTCTTCTATGACCCAGCTGACTACACAAGACAGACAGATGGACATGTCCAGAATGACCATCGGTGACACATGTTCAGAGCCATCTCTATATACAACTCTCCTGCACATGTTTCTCTAGCATTAGAATGACTATGGCCATATGTGCTGATGGGTACATTGTGACTGTTCTCCAGTCTGACTCAGCAGCAGGCTCTAACTGAACCAGAGAGACAGTCTCCACCTCCTAAACAAACACCAGGGAAGTGAGGGATGGTGAGGAAGAGGAGGGGGAGGAGGAGGAAGAGAGGAGGAGGAGGAGAGGAGGAATGTGGGGAATAATCTATCCCAATTCAATAAAGACTCATTCTCATCTTGTGAAGAGAAAGTGGTGTGTTATTGGATATTAGGATTCCTGGCCCAGAGGTGTGTGTGTGTGTGTTTCATTCTCAGCCGAGCAGTTTATATATATATATATATATATATATATATATATTTTAACCTTTATTTAACTAGGCAAGTCAGGGGGATAGACCTATTGACTCATAGATTGACACCAAAGCTTCATTTAGTGAATATACACGGCACCTGTGAATATACAGCCCACCTGTGAATATACAGCCCACCTGTGAATATACAGCCCACCTGTGAATAAACAGCCCACCTGTGAATATACAGCCCACCTGTGAATAAACTGCCCACCTGTGAATATACAGCCCACTTGTGAATATGCAGCCCACCTGTGAATAAGCAGCCCACCTGTGAATATACTGCCCACCTGTGAATAAACAGCCCACCTGTGAATAAATAGCCCACCTGTGAATATACAGCCTACCCGTGGCCATCTCATCTCTATAGAGCTGCTGCCTATGCTGTCTGACAAAATCACTATTTTAGTAGTTCTTCTTAATAAATAAGGCATACCTTTATGGCTGCTGAATACCAACTATCAATCACTTAGATCATGTATTTTCAGGTAGAGATACCTCGAAGCAACTGCTCTCTATCCCTCTAGATTGCACATTCTTCTGTCTCTTTTACAAGAAAGAAAGACCGGACAAGTAGGCCAGCAATGGATTATGGTCATTGTAGTTAATAATAAAAACACTTGTGCCCCCTCAGTTTTAGTTTTATGTCCCTATATAAAAATAGCAAAAAAGATCAAATGATTGAGTGACAGGTTGGTGCAAAATCTGGATCTTTGCTGCACTGTGTCAGCACAATGGACAGAGCGCCAACCTGTAGGGGGGCTATGGAAAAGCCACTGCGGTGGTTAGGTATATAAAAAGTGGGGACTTCTCATCTCTGTGGTAGGCTAAGTGAATTACGTGATTCTCCTCCTCCTGTATTATTTGATTTTGATTTATAAGGTTGGGGTCAAGTTTACCAGTCGGGCCCATGTGAGGATGCCTTGTTGGAGGCCCAACTGTCTCATTCCTGCTCCTCTGCTGTTCCTATGGGGGGCTCTGCAGGAGTTTCTGCCCTATGATGGGGGTGTGTGAGGTTTTCATCCCAACATTGATTAACACAGAATTGATTATGACGAGCTCTCTTCAGAGCCTGGAGAGGAGAGGGTGTGCTCTGACCCTTTCCCCGTGCTTGGAAAGAGAATGACTGCACCGCAGCATGTTCCTGGGTGTGGCACAGACCTTGTTACTACTGGGGGGGTCTAGAGACAACCCAAGTGTCCACTGTGCATCGTTCGGGAGAGAATGCTCCCTTACCTGCTTCCATAAAGGCCCATGCAGGGAAGTTTGTGCCACCGCATCGCCAGAAGGTTAGTTGACAGTGTTTAGGGCCTGTGAAAAGTGTTCACCTGCCTCGGGGCAACTGCTATGGCGTTCCTTTATTTGCTCCGCCAATCTACATTCACCAAATGGATATACCATGTTGGTCAATATGTACCCAATGCTAGTTTGCAATGTGCCATCCTGCCTTGCTGTCATGTCCATTAGTTGGGGTAGTGTGTGTGTCTAAGGGGGTGGTTCGAAGTACTGAAGCATAATGATTTCAGTTGAAGGTAAATGACCACTGTTACGTCCTCATGATGTTTGAAGTTCCTGCTTATATGTGAGGAACGTATGGAGCATCATTTTTAAATGTCGACACCAGAATAATTCCAATTCCTGACCACTATTTGTTAAATTGTGTCAATTGTTTGTAAATACTTATCAATGACCCGTGAAATATATATTGATCAGTGAAGTTACTGTTAATCCCAACATGTTCCACCATTCATTTAGAATGTTTGGTTATGGACATGTTGATAATTCATTAACTATAATATACTGTCACGACACTGCCCTTTTGGGTGAGGTTTATGACACCCCCCATAAATACCGAAACCTTCTCTCCACTCTACAGAATGGACTCATGGAAAGCCATTTGTTACCACAGAGAAAGTATGGTATCGTCAAAAGGTTGGGGAATCTACACACACTAGTTATCGGATTCTCATGGAATTGTTGTGCAACTTAAATGTTTAAATATGAAACTATTTGTGAAAAGATTTAATTTAATTTTAGCCTCCTAAATAATAGAATTGTTTCATAGTAAAACATAGGCCCAGTCAGTGGCCACACGCAAGTGAACAGACATTAGTTGAGAACTATGAAACACACCCTTCTCTCCCCCAGTACAAAAGCCCGTTGACGGAAGTCAACCTTAGTTCCAGAAATGTTAGGACTGTCGAGACACACTGGGTGTGTCTCGACACATAAAAACAGCCAGCGAGCTCACTCCTGGCAGAGGGGAGCGGAGACACTAACACACTGAATGAGTGCTTATCCCCAATTATAATGTCACCTTCAGGCAGTATAGTACAGTATACATCCTTATATGACAGGGTGGTACGGAGGTGCTGAGAGCAGAGTATAGAGGGGGGGAAAGGCACAGGGCTTTGCGAGATGGTGAGATTGGTCAGCATTACCGGGCCTAAGTTGGCAAACAAACACATACAGACTTTGCTGATTCAGGAGAGATGGGTGCCTTTACTGCAATGTTACACAGTGTGTTTGTCCCAAATGGCACCCTATTCCCTAAATAGTGCTTTTGACCAGAGTCGTATATAGGGAATAGGATGCCATTTGGGACACAGCCAATGACTCACATCATGATGCCTCAAAACAAGACAGGGTGTTGAAGCTACAGAGGAGATTGTTGGTTAGTCAATACTGTACACACAACAAATACTACCTCTGTTACTACAGTAATCTGATGATCTTCTGAAACAGCAACAGTCTACCTTACACTATCCAAAGTCACCATTATTAGTCAGTTGTACAACCGAATGCCTTCAACCGAAATGTTTCTTCCGCATTTAACCCAACCCCTCTGAATCAGAGAGGTGCGGGGGGCTGCCTTAATCGACATCCACGTCTTCGGCGCCTGGGAACAGTGGGTTAACTGCCTTGTTCAGGGGCAGAACGACAGATTTTTTCCTTGTCAGCTCGGGGATTCGAACTTGCAACCCTCCGGTTACAAGTCCAACGCTCTAACCACTAGGCTACCTGCCGCCCCTATCCAAGCTACCATACTGCAATTTCATTTAACAACAGGAAAAAACTAATGTTCATATGATGCTGTGTACAGTACTAGAATACTGATTGGTTTGGCTTAGGTTTCCAATATCGCGTGGAGTTTACATTTTCTATGCAACCTGACAGTCTGGCAAAGAAACCCACAGATACAGTGACTGAATCAGACTTCCTCAGAGACAGTGGCTGAATCAGACTTCCTCAGAGACAGTGACTGAATCAGACTTCCTCAGAGACAGTGACTGAATCAGACTTCCTCAGAGACAGTGACTGAATCAGACTTCCTCAGGGACAGTGACTGAATCAGACTTCCTCAGGGACAGTGACTGAATCAGACTTCCACAGAGACAGTGACTGAATCAGACTTCCTCAGGGACAGTGACTGAATCAGACTTCCTCAGGGACAGTGACTGAATCAGACTTCCTCAGATGTGTGTGTGTTTAAAAGAAGATGTTTTCATCTGAATAAAACAGCATTTTCTGCCTCTTACTGAAGCCAGGAGTTAAATAAGCAGTGAGACCAACCGACGGAGGAGTTTAATGTGTATTTCATGTCAGACAACAATGAAGAATTTAATTTGAAAGCCTGGGGAGATGAGCTCAATTCCCATCCCTCTCAATCACTCCTAAAATAAGACACGCCTCGAGGAAAGCCCATCTGGAGAGACATGGCTGGGTCCCTATGTAGTGCCCTACTGTTGATGGGCTTTGGCAAGAAGTAGTACACTATGTAGGGAATAGGGTGCCAACTGGGATGCAGCCCATGACTATGCATCTTAAATCAACTTTTGCACATTGAGGCTGGCTTTATATAGGCAGTGGCTACTATAATAACTCACATACAGCCTTATTATAAAATTGATTAAATTGTTATTTTTCCCCCTCATCAATCTACACACAATAACCCATAATGTCAAAGCAAAAACAAGTTTTTAGAAATGTTTGCAAATTTATAATAATGAAATATCACATTCACATAAGTATTCAGACCCTTTACTCAGTACTTCGTTAAAGCACCTTTGGCAGCGATTACAGCCTCGAGTCTTCTTGGGGATGACTCTACAAGCTTGGCACATCTGTATTTAGGGAGTTTCTCCCATTCTTCTCTGCAGATCCTGTCAGGTTGGATGGGGAGCATCGCTGCACAGCTATTTTCACGTCTCTCCAGAGCTGTTCGATCGGGTTCAAGTCCAGGCTCTGGCTGGGCCACTCAAGGACATTCAGAGACTTGCTCTGAAGATAGCCAAGACAATGCAGGAGTGTGTGCTTAGGGTTGTTGTCCTGTTGGAAGGGGAACCTTCACCCCAGTCTGAGGTCCTGAGCGCTCTGGAACAGGTTTTCATCAAGGATCTTAATTAACTTTTGCTTGGCATTCAGGCCAGAGAATCTTGTTTCATGGTCAGACTCCTTTAGGTGCCTATTGGCAAACTCGAAGCGGGCTGTCGTGCCTTTTACTGAGGAGTGGCTTCCGTCTGGCCACTCTACCATAAAGGCCTGATTGGTGGAGTGCTGCAGAGATGGTTGTCCTTCTGGAAGGTTCTCTCATCTCCACAGAGGAACTCTGGAGCTCTGTCAGAGTGGCCATCAGGTTCTTGGTCATCTCCCTGACCAACGCCCTTCTCCCCCGATTGCTCAGTTTGGCCGGGCGGACAGCTCTAGGAAGAGTCTTGGTGGTTCCAAACTTAAGAATGATGGCCACTGTGTTCTTGGGACCTTAAATACTGCAGAAATGTTTTGGTACCCTTCCCCAGATCTATGCCTTGACACAATTCTGTCTCGGAGTTCTACAGACAATTCCTTCAATCTCATGGCTTGTTTTTGCTCTGACTTGCACTGTCAAATATGGGACCTTATATATACAGGTTGTGCCTTTCCAAATCATGTCCAATCAATTTAATTGACCATAGGTGGACTCCAATCAAGTTGTAGAAACTCAAGGATGATCAATGGAAACAGGATGCACCTGAGCTCAATGTCGAATGTCATAGCAAAGGGTCTGAATACTTATGTAAATAAGGTATTTATGTTTATAATTTTCAATAAATTTGCTAACATTTCTAAAAACCTGCTTTCGCTTTGTCATTATGGGTTATTGTGTGTAGATTGATATATTTTTTTTATTTTATCAATTTTAGAATAAGGCTGTAATGTAAAGTAATGGAATGTAAAGATAAAGATGGCGCCGAAGAACATGGCTGACGTTTTACATTCTCCCAACCAATTGTGCAATTTTGTAATTTATTTTGCATTTGTGTAACTTCTTTTTTTACTAATTGTGTACATAATGTTGCTGCTACTGTCTCTTACGACCGAAAATAACTTCTGGACATCAGAAAAGCGATTACTCACCGCGGACTGGTAGAAACCTTTCCTTTAACGAGTCCGACGAGAAGGAGATCCTGCTTTCACTGGAACAGGCCCAGATCCATGCCTGTTTCGTGAAGAAAAGACCCCGGAAAAGGGGACGCAGATCGGGGATCCTTCTGAGAAGCAGGAGGCGAGTGAGTAAACTCCCAATGCCTTCCATTCTCCTTGCTAATGTGCAATCGTTAGAAAATAAAATGAATGACCTACTATTATGATGATCCTACCAACGGGACATTAAAAACTGTAACATCTTATGTTTCACCGAGACCTGGCTGAACGAAGAAACGGACAATATAGAGCTGGCGGGATTTTCCATGCACCGGCAGAACAGAGACGCTACCTCTGGTAAGACGAGGGGTGGGGGTGTGTGTCTTTTGTCAATAACAGCTGGCGCGCGATGTCTAATATTAAAGAAGTCTCAAGGTATTGCACCTTATGATAAGCTGTCCACCAAGAGAGTTATCAACCTCTCCCTGAGGAGTCTGTAATACCTACATGTTTCAAGCAGACCACCATAGTCCCTGTGCCCAAGGAAGCGAAGGTAACCTGCCTAAATGATTACCGCCCTGTGGCACTCACGTCGGTAGCCATGAAGTGCTTTGAAAGGCTGGTCATGGCTCACATCAACAGCATCCTCCCGGACACCCTAGACCCACTCCACTTCGCATACCGCCCCAACAGATCCACAGATGACGCAATCTCAATCCCACTCCAACACCGCCCTTTCTCACCTGGACAAAAGGAACATCTATGTGAGAATGCTGTTTATCGACTACAGCTCAGCGTTCAACACCATAGTGTCCACGAAGCTCATCACTAAGCTAAGGACTCTGGGACTAAACACCTCCCTCTGCAACTGCGTCCTGGACTTCCAGACGGGCCGATCCCCAGGTGGTAAGTGTAGGCAACAACACGTCTGCCACGCTGATCCTTAACTCTGGGGCCTCTCAGGTATGTGTACTTAGTCTCCTAGTGTATTCCCTGTTCACCCACAACTGCGTGGCCAAACACGACTCCAACACCATCATTAAGTTTGCTGACGACACAACAGTGGTTGGCCTGATCACCGACAACAATGAGACCGCCTATAGGGAGGAGGTCAAAGAACTGGCAGTGTGGTGCCAGGACAACAACCTCTCCCTCAATTTGAGCAAGACAAAGGAGCTGATCGTGGACTACAGGAAAAGGCGGGCCGAACAGGCCCCCATTAGCATCGACGGGGCTATAGTGGAGTGGGTCGAGAGTTTCAAGTTCCTTGGTGTCCACATCACCAACGAACTATCATGATCCAAACATACCAAGACAGTCGTGAAGAGGACACGACAAAATATTTTCCTCCTCAAGAGACTGAAAAGACTTGGCATGGGCCCCCAGATCCTCAAAAGGTTCTACAGCTGCACCATTGAGAGCATTTTGACCGGTTGCATCACCGCCTGGTATGGCAACTACTTGGCATCTGGCCATAAGGTGCTACAGAGGGTAGTTCGAACGGCCCAGTACATCACAGGGGCCAAGCTT
Source organism: Brachymystax lenok tsinlingensis (assembly GCA_030435695.1). Classification (NCBI taxonomy): domain Eukaryota; kingdom Metazoa; phylum Chordata; class Actinopteri; order Salmoniformes; family Salmonidae; genus Brachymystax; species Brachymystax lenok. Next base: position 29,021,232 of record CM059806.1, read on the forward strand.
CCTGCCATAAAATTGTCAGAGACTCCAGTCACCCAAGTTATAGACTTTCTCTGCTACCGCACGGCAAGCCCCCACCTACATGTACAGATTACCTCAACTAGCCTGTACCCCTGCACACTGACTCGGTACCGGTGCCCCCTGTATATAGCCTCGTTATTGTTATACTTATTGTATTACTTTTTATTATTACTTTTTATTTTAGTCCACTTGGTAAATATTTTCTTCTTCTTGAACTGCACTGTTGGTTAAGGGCTTGTAAGTAAGCATTACACGGTAAAGTCTACACTTGTATTCGGCGCATGTGGCAAATAAAGTTTGATTTGATTTTGATTTGATTAACTCAAGGGGTCTGAATACTTTCCGAATACACTGCATGTCCAGACCGGAAAACACCACTTGACATAAACTACAGTAGCTTTCCCATACGAGCTGACAAATCTAATAATAGAAAGAAACCCTAGCCCTACTGGATCTGCAGGATTTTGTTCAAGCCCTAAACAAACACACCTGTTTCAGCTAATCAAGGTCCTGATGAGCAGCTGATTAGTAGAATGGTCTGGAGAATAATCCTGCAGCAGGGTAGCTCTCCAGAAAGAGGATTAGCTACCCCTGCAGAAGTATTACCCTTTGAAAATGAATACCATTTGCCATTTTAGTTGCCTCCGGTAGGAATCGAACCCATGTTCCTGACATTGCAGGCACCATACTTTAGTAACTGAGCCACAAAGTCCATCCTCACCTTGTTGAAGTCTTCGCTGGTGGCCCTCATCTCCTTCCAGGTCTTGTTGAGCAGCTGGATGCAGATGCAGAAGAACTCTTCGAAGGAGCGGTCGTGGGTGAAGAACATGGGGTGGAAATCATGACAGTTCTCACTGGCTGCGAGGACAGAGGTGGAGAGGAGGGTACAGTCAGAACATGTGTTTTAGAGAGAGGAGAGAAGGGTACAGTCAGAACATGTGTTTTAGAGAGAGGAGAGGAGGGTACAGTCAGAACATGTGTTTTAGAGAGAGGAGAGGAGGGTACAGTCAGAACATGTGTTTTAGAGAGAGGAGAGGAGGGTACAGTCAGAACATGTGTTTTAGAGAGAGGAGAGGAGGGTACAGTCAGAACATGTGTTTTAGAGAGAGGAGAGGAGGGTACAGTCAGAACATGTGTTTTAGAGAGAGGAGAGGAGGGTACAGTCAGAACATGTGTTTTAGAGAGAGGAGAGGAGGGTACAATCACAACATGTGTTTTAGAGAGAGGAGAGGAGGGTACAGTCAGAACATGTGTTTTAGAGAGAGGAGAGGAGGGTACAGTCAGAACATGTGTTTTAGAGAGAGGAGAGGAGGGTACAGTCAGAACATGTGTTTTAGAGAGAGGAGAGGAGGGTACAGTCAGAACATGTGTTTTAGAGAGAGGAGAGGAGGGTACAGACAGAACATGTGTTTTAGAGAGAGGAGAGGAGGGTACAATCACAACATGTGTTTTAGAGAGAGGAGAGGAGGGTACATTCAGAACATGTGTTTTAGAGAGAGGAGAGGAGGATACAGTCAGAACATGTGTTTTAGAGAGAGGAGAGGAGGGTACAGTCAGAACATGTGTTTTAGAGAGAGGAGAGGAGGGTACAGACAGAACATGTGTTTTAGAGAGAGGAGAGGAGGGTACAATCACAACATGTGTTTTAGAGAGAGGAGAGGAGGGTACATTCAGAACATGTGTTTTAGAGAGAGGAGAGGAGGGTATAGTCAGAACATGTGTTTTAGAGAGAGGAGAGGAGGGTACATTCAGAACATGGGGTGGAAGTCATGACAGTTCTCACTGGCTGAAAGGACAGAGGAAGAGAGGAGAAAGGATGGTAAGCCTTGTGTTTGAGAGACAAATTGTGACATGTTCGACATTTGACGTTCTCCCTACCAGAGACTTTGACACTGGATGTTTGGATTTTAGATGGGAAATGCAATTATCTAAAGATCTTGCAACAATTTACAGGTCGGCTGGCAAATGCTCAAGTTCAGCATTACATTTTTAGGTTTTAAGGCGGCATCAGGGGTTCTGAGGTTTAAAGGCCTGAGACTGAACCCCCCCTTTAATTAAATGAAGATCTCATGCATGATAATCTATACATACATAATCCCCGAGGTTATGAGAACAAAGAAGACATATCAACCCCGGTTATCAAACCAAAGCTAACCAACCCCTCGCCTGGCACGGAGGCAATTAGCAAACAATGTTCCATTTAATTTTTTCACAATGCGTTATATCTGCATACTTGTATTTCAGATTCACTTGTCTTTCATTTTTTATTCACTGATGTTGCATCCATGAATTTCAGCATCTAAGACTGCCATTTGAGTAGCGGGAACATGAACTTCAACTGGACTACGTCCCAAATGGCACCCTTTTCCCGAAAAAGTGCACTACTTTGGACCAGGGCCCAAAGGGACACACCCTAATCTAAAGTCAGTGGTATAAAAGCCGTCAGTACAGAGATTCCCCATGGGTCCAGATATACAGTAGCTATACACGTTGCCCCCTTATGATGAACTAAGACACTTCCATCCAGTTGATTATAGACTGAAAGCGATGGTGTGGGGCACACACACTTGGCTCACGTTTCAGCCATACTTCAATACCCACATGGATGGCTGACTCACTCCTACACAGTTTGGACATGTATAGACTTAAGTAGTGGGTGTATGTGTGTGTGAGAGCGCGCGGTATCGGAGCGCCAAATCTAGGTCCAAAAGGCCTTAAGAGATTCTACACCAAGCCATAAGACGGCTGAACAATTAATCAAATGGCCAAATGGCCACCACTATTTACATTGACCCCCGTTTTTACACTGCTGCTACTCGCTGTTTATTATCTATACATAGTCACTTTACCCCTACCTACATGTACAAATTACCTCGACTAACCTGTACCCCTGCACATTGACTCGATACCGGGTACCCCCTGTATATAGCCTTGTTACTGTTATTTTATTGTGTTACTTTTTGTTTCTTTAATAAAAGATCCCAGAAATTTTCCAGATGCACAAAAAGCTTATCCTCTCAAATTTTGAGCACAGATGTGTTTACATCCCTGGTAATGAGCATTTCTTATTTGCCAAGATAATCCATCCACCTGACAGGTGTGGCATATCAAGAAGCTGATTAAACAGTATGATCATTACACAGGTGCACCTTGTACTGGGACTTGAAAGGCCACTCTAAAATGTGAAGTTTTGTCACACAACACAGATGTCTCAAGTTTTGAGGGAGTGTGCAATTGGCATGCTGACTGCAGGAATGTCCACCAGAGCTGTTGCCAGAGAAATTAATGTACATTTCTCAACCATAAGCTGCCTCCAACGTCATTTTAGAGAATTTGGCAGACCACGTGTAACCATGCCAGCCCAGGACCTCTACATCCGGCTTCTTCACCTGTGGGATCGTCTGAGACCAGTCACCCGAACAGCTGATGAAACTGAGGAGCATTTCTGACTGAAATAAAGCCCTTTTGTGGGGAAACACTTATTCTGATTGGCTGTAGGTGGGCCTATGCCCTCCCATGCCCACCCATGGCTGCGCCCCTGTCCAGTCATGTGAAATAAATAGATTAGGGTCTAATGATGTTTTTTTTTTTTTTTTTTTTTTTTTACCCCTTTTTCGTGGTATCTAATTGGTAGTCACAGTCTTGTCCCATCGCTGCAACTCCAGTATGGACTCTAGATGCTAAGGTCGAGAGCCATGTGTCCTCCGAAACACGACCCAGCCAAGCCGCACTGCTTCTTGACACACTACTCGCTTAACCCGGAAGCCAGCTGCACCAATGTGTTGTAGGAAACACAGTCCAACTGGCGACCGTGTTTGCGTGCATGCGCCTGGCCTGTCACAGGAGCCACTAGAGCTCGATGAGACAAGGACATCCCGTGTGGCCAAACCCTTCCCTAACCTGGACGACACTGGGCCAATTATGCGCCGGCTCATGGGTCTCCCGGTCGCGGCCCGGCTGCGACACAGCCCGGCATCAACCCCTGATCTGTAGTGACGCCTCTAGCTCTGCGATGCAGTGCCTTATATTGCTGCGCCACTCAGGAGGCCCCTAATTAATTTATTTGAATTGACCGATTTCCTTATATGAACTGTAACTCAGTAAAATTGTTGAAATTGTTGCATGTTGCGTTTATATTTTTGATCAGTATACATTACACATTTCCCTCTCACTGTTCAATTTGTCTGGTTGCATGTGCCAGATGGCAGCCTTCTATTCTGGTTATTCTTGAGGGACTGGACTCCCTAGTCTTCCATGCCTACAGACACTGAGCAGTGTTTCCACTAAGTTCTTTAAACAGAACCATCATGTGGTATATTAGGTCCAAAACAGCCAGCTAATACTTTTGGTACAAATTAAAAAAATATTTGGCCAAGAAGTGATCAGAAGTATCCCTGGTGGGTGGTGTGAGGCACAGGGAGCGTTCTCAATGATCCAGAACGTGGAACACACGGGCCTTTTCTGTTGTTAACATTTCCACATGCATCTACAGAGACGAGACAAAGAGTTATTCTCCTGTACTGTGTGAGAAGATGAATGCTCTGAATACTGCACGACTCTGATGGGAGACTGCGTGAGAGGTTGAAGGCTCTGAATACTGCACGACTCTGATGGGAGGCTTCATGTGGTGATTAAAGGGAATGGCTCCTTCCTTCTCCCTTGTTTCTCCTTCCTTCTCCTCCTTTCCCACCTCTTTCCACCCTCATTTCTCCCTTGTTCTCATCCTTTTTCCTCCCTTGTTTCTCCTCCTGTCCTCAGCCAATGGTGTGGCCAGAGAGCTAATCTAACCGTTTCCTGAGGGAACTCCATTAGACTGCAATAGACTGCATTGCATACACTGGGAGGGAGAAATCACTTTGTGTTTATTGGGTTACCGGATTCATCATAAACTCCCCACTGAGAGTGAAATTTGGTTTCTCAGCTCAATCCATCTACAGTGCCTTCAGAAAGTATTCATACTCCTATGTGTTATTTCTGATGATTCCAAATTTGAGATTTTAGGTTCCAACCGCAATGTCTTTGTGAGAAGCAGAGTAGGTGAACACATGATCTCCGCATGTGTAGTTCCCACCGTGAAGCATGGAGGAGGAGGTGTGATGGTGTGTTTTGCTGGTGCCACTGTCAGTGATTTATTTAGAATTCAAGGCACACTTATCCAGTGTGCAAAGCTGTCATCAAGGCAAAGGATGGCTACTTTGAAGAACCTAAAATATATTTTGACATGATTTCATATGTGTTATTTCATAGTTTTGATGTCTTCACTATTATTATACAATGTAGAAAATAGTAAAAAGAAAGAAAAACCCTTGAATGAGTAGGTGTGTCCAAACTTTTGACTGGTACTGTAAGTATTCACATCCGAGTCAATACTTTGTAGAAGCACTTTTGGCAGCGATTACAGCTGTGAGTCTTCTGGGTAAGTCTCTAGGAGCTTTCCACACATGGATTGTGCAACATTTTCCCATTATTCTTTTCAAAATTCTTCAACTCTTTTTGATAATTTCTAGACAACCATTTTCAGGTGTTGCCAAAGGATCTTTAAGTAGATTTAAGTCAAAACTAACTCAGCCACTCAGGAACATTCACGGTCTCCTTTGGCCTTGTGTTTTAGGTTATTGTCCTTCTGAAAGGTGAATTCATCTCCCAGTGTCAAGTGGAAAGCAGACTGAACCAGGTTTTCCTCTAGGATTTTGCCTGTGCTTAGCTCCATTCCGTATTTATTTTTATTTGGAAAAACACCCCAGTCCATAATTATTAAATACACATAACATGATGCAACCACCACCAAACATAACACTTTGTATTCAGGAAAAAAAGTTAATTGCTTTGCCACATTTTTTGCAGTATTACTTTAGTGCCCTGTAGCAAACAGGATTCATGTTTTGGAATATTTGTATTCTGTACAGGCTTCTTTCTTTTCACTCTGTCAATTAGGTTAGTATTGTGGAGTAACTACAACGTTGTTGATCTATCCTCAGTTTTCTCCTATCACAGCTATCAAACTAACTGTTTTAAAGTCACCATTGACCTCATGGTGAAATCCCTGAGCAGTTTCCTTCCACTCCGGCAACTGAGTTAGGAAGGATGGCTGTATCGTTATCGTGACTGGGTGTATTGATACACCATCCAAAGTGTAATTAATAACTTCACCATGCTCAAAGGAATATTCAATGTCTGCTTTAAAAAATATATATGTTGACCATCTACCAATAGGTGCCCTTCTTTGTGAGGCATTGGAAAATCTCCCTGGTCTTTGTGGTTGAATCTGTGTTTGAAATTCACTGCTCGACTGAGGGAGCTTACAGATAATTGTATGTGTGGGTTACGGATATGAGGTAGTCATTCAAAAATCATGTTAAACACTAGTATTGCACACAGAGTGAGTCCATGCAACGTATTATGTGACTTGTTAAGCAAATGTTTACTCCTGAACGTATTTAGGCTTTCCATAACAAAGGGGTTGAATACTTATTGACTCAAGACATTTCAGATTTTTATTTTTAATAAATTTGTAAACATTTCGAAAAACATAATTCCACTTTTACATTATCAAGTATTGTGTGTAGGGCAGGGACAAAAAACTCAATTTAATCAAATTTAAATTCAGGCTGTAACAACAACATTTAGAAAAAGTCAAGGGGTGTGAGAATACTTTCTGAAGGCATTGTACATTCCTCCGTGATATTGCGACTAACACCTTAGACAAAGAAAACATCTCCTCGAGCTATTTCGATTTTGTAATATTTTAAATCAGCAAGGAAACTTATAGGACTTTTTATGTAGGTAAGGGTAAAGCGACTATGCATAGATAAACAGCGAGTAGCAGCAGAGTAAAAAAACAAACAAAAAAAAAAACTGGGTAGCTGTTTGATTAACTGTTCAGCAGTCTTATGGCTTGGGGTTAGAAGCCTTTTGGACCTAGACTTGGCGCTCCGATACCGCTTGCCGTGCGGTAGCAAAGAAAACAGTCTATGACTTGGCTGGCTAGAGTCTGAACATTTTTCGGGACTTCCTCTAACACCGCCTAGTATAGCAGTCCTGGATGGCAGGAAGCTTTATCCTCCTTTTCCTTGCTCATGTTGAGGGAGAGGTTGTTGTCCTGGCACCACACGCCAGGTCTCTGACCTCCTCCCTATAGGCCATCTCATCGTTGTCGTGATCAAGCCTACCACCGTTGCGTCGTCAGAAAACTTGGTGTTGGAGTCGTGCTTGGCCACAAAGTCGTGGGTGAACAGGGAGTACAGGAGGGGACACGCACCCCCTATTGAAATCACCATGGAGACCAGAGCTTTGTGAAAAGGGTCAGCAATAACCCAGGGTGTAATGATTGGCAACAGGTCTTGGCATTCTTGATGAACTACAGTACCCACTCCTCTTTCTCTGTCTTTGAGAGCTGATTGAGGAGCTGCCTCAAGTTAAAGGTCTCTGAGTGGAGCAGCCATTAACATAGTCTTGAGGTATCACAGCAAGGTGCCCCGGCTCCGAGTGGGGCCACGGAATTGCATCAACATTGGCAGAAATTGAAACTTCACGGAATGACTTCCACAGGGGCTCTGGGGTCGGCCGGACCGTATGGGCCTGTGATTTGGAGCGCTCCAAATCACAGGCCCACATCATCCCGATTCCTGGAGAACGGTGCGATTACCAGTACGTCAGTCAGCTGAGAGATGAGTAGAGACAAAACAAGCAACACCACCTGCTTACTGGACAGGAGGACACATTTCCCCTGGATGGAAGTGTGGGAGGAGGGTGAGTGAGGGAGAGAGGTTAGGAGAGTGAGGGAGGGTGAAGAGGGTGAGTAGAGTGAGGGGGGTGAAAGTGAGGCAGGGTGAGGAGGTGAGGGGGGAGAGGAGGGAGAGGATGGTGAGAGGGGGAGGGAAGGTGAGGAGGTGAGAGGGTGGAGGAGAGTGAGGAGGGTGAGGATGACTGCTCTGGGGGTGTTTACTGATGGGCCGAGCAGGGCGAGCAGGGGAACGAGGAAGGGAGGTCACTGTGACTTGCTTCAGACTTTCAGAGAGCCAGGAACAGGTGGGTCTCAATACACTGGGACAGGGTGGCTGCAGAGCTGCAGTCCTGGAGCTCTCTACTTTGTGATGCATCCTGGAGTGTATTCAGTCATGTGAAATGTTCTGAACATTGCAGATAGAAATTGAATGAATAGAGCCGACACGATTTCCTATTCAATCTAAAAGAAAACCATATATGTTCTACACAATACTTTTCTATCTGAATGTTCTGTAACATCCTCCCTCCCACTACGCCCAACAGAGCACAGACACACCTGAGGTGACATTTGCTGGCATGTTCAGAACATGGTTATAAGATGTTCATAACATGTTCATAGTGTCTGAACAACCTGACCTTTTCATCCCCATGCAGAGAAGTTACTTTTTTTCTTCATGTTGTATTATTCACACTGTTACTGTCCAACTAGGGTAATGTCTCCTGAATGGTAACTGAATATTTAAATATAAACAACACAATTCTCCCACGCTGAACAAATAATTGAAGAGATAAAGAATTAAATCTGGGCCATTCTACGCGTGACAAGCAATATGATGACAAAACATCTTAACTCTGTTAAGAGTGAGAATATGGCCTGCAAGGGAAGTCAGAGGCTAATGTGAGAACTGCTAATGACCTTTGTAATGAAGAGGTTACGAGTTACGCCCCAAAGTCTTCATTCTTACAACACTTGATACACTTTTGTAATGGGGTGTCACAATATAATGAATGGAACAAATACATTACCGCATAACACAGTGTTAGATAAGCAGTAACGCCAAACACATTACTGAATAACACAGTATTACATAAGCAGCAACGCACAAACAGAATGGAACAAATACATTACTGCATAACACAGTGTTACCATAAGCAGTAACGCACAAACAGAATGGAACACTGTGATTTGTAAATATACAGTTTAAATCCGACAAACCCAAATATCCTGGGACATTGGTAGACTATTTGACCATTTCCCTTCAGTCAGTTCTGTGTGTGCACACGTGTGTGCGTGTGTGCGCGTGTGCGCGTGTGTGTGTGCGTCCGTCCCTCTGCTTCTCCAAGAGGTTAGACTCTAACAGAAATAAGACCATATAGCGCCGTTCTCTAAAGAACAAATGGCCATCAATCATCTAAACTGTCATCAAGGCAAAGGGTGGCTACTATGAAGAATGTCAAACATAAAATAGATTTTGATTTGTTTAACACTTTGTTTTTCAACCACTCCACAAATTTCTTGTTAACAAATTATAGTTTTGGCAAGTCGGTTAGGACATCTACTTTGTGCATGACACAATACATTTTTCCAACAATTGTTTACAGACAGATTATTTCACTTATAACTCACTGTATCACAATTCCAGTGGGTCAGAAGTTTACATACACTAAGTAGACTGTGCCTTTAAACTGCTTGGAAAATTCAAGAAAAGGATGCCATGGCTTTAGAAGCTTCTGATAGGCTAATTGACATAATTTGAGTCAATTGGAGGTGTACCTGTGGATGTATTTCAAGGCCTACCTTCGAACTCAGTGACTCTATGCTTGATATCAAGGGAAAATCAAAATAAAATCAGCCAAGACCTCAGAAAAAAAATTGTAGACCTCCACAAGTCTAGTTCATCCTTGGGAGCAATTTCCAAACGGCTGAAGGTACCACGTTCATCTGTACAAACAATAGTACGCAAATATAAACACAATGGGACCACGCAGCCAACATACCGCTCAGGAATGAGACACGTTCTGTCTCCTAGAGATGAACATACTTTGGTGCGAAAAGTGCAAATCAATCACAGAACAACAGCAAAGGACCTTGTGAAGATGCTGGAGGAAACCGGTACAAAAGTATCTATATCCACAGTAAAACGAGTCTGACTTCCGACTAAACTTCCGACTTCAACTGTAATTGTAATATATATATATATATATATATATATATATATATATATATATATATATATATATATATATATATGTGAAACACTATTATTCCACTATTACTGCAGATATATTAACGATATTTTCTGAAATTACAATGCAAAAATATGACATGTTGATCCTTTGAGCCTGCTCTGGGAAAGTCAGATGCCACAACCCATCTCCTATCTATCCTCAGCTGTGACTGGGTGGTCTGGGCCCTGGAGGTAAAAGTTTGCTGTAATCTCAGAGACTTCTGTTTGATTTAAAGGCGGGCCACAAAGGCTTCAGAGCATTGATGCCTGTCTGGACACAGCTAATTAGAGCTCAACAGACAGAACAAACACTAGCCACACAGATGTGACCACGGAGGGGATTGGTGACAGCCAGTGAGAGAGAAAGAAGGAGAGGAAGAGGGGGTTGAAAGGGAGGAAGGGAGAGAGTGTGTCTGGGTGTGTTGTGAGAGAGAGAGAACATAAATGTGTGTGTAAGAGAAGGTAAAAGACAGAGTGTGAGTGTGTGGGACCTGCAGGCAGAGAGCCTTCCTGACATCTGTCTGAGCCTATTGAGATTAAAGGGAGGGAGAAACAAGAAGAGGAACACAGAGAGGAGAGTCACCTTGGAGGGAGGGAGGGAACCAGCATGACAAATAGACACTGAAAAGGTGTCTTCCTCACTCCAATTACCACACCAGCAGGCCTGGACGTATGGATGGGCAATATATCGAACTAATTCGATTAATTCAAATGTATGTTTTTTTTCTGCGATATTCCAAATGCCTGTTTCGCAGAATCTATTTTTATTTTTATTTTTATGAGCGTTTATGTCCGCCTGTTCTCATGTTGTCTTTTTGGTCTCGTCTCGTTCACTCTTTCTGTGCTGTGCACCTTCCCATTTACACCAGAGATCTGTATGTAATGACGAGATGCTCATGTCTCCGCCCTAACAATGGGATTCGTTGTCCCAAAGGCGGGAAGGCAGGCTACAAGCTTAGTTCAAAATAAGCACATAGAAACACACAGGGTTTATTGGTTCGATTTTGGTGAGTGAAACCTCTCGCTTCACCTCAGTCTCCCAAGCCCCTCCCCCTACCATTCACAACAACAAAGATGAGGGATCACTTCTTTCTCTCTGACAAACGGTTAACTTGCTATTTGAGGTTTGGGCCAACAGAATCGGTCATATGGACACCAAAACACATTGAGACATTATTTTACTGTAAAAGGGAGAAGTTAACCTTTCAAACCATACCCTGTTTATGTTTCAACTCCTCAAATTTCAAGCAGAGCAGACAGTAATAAAACAAATGTACCAATGAACATTCATTCTGGAAAATGAATGCTCAGTTTGTCGCAAGCGCATTACGGTATCACGTATCGCTAGCAGCATTTTAGTCAAATAAAGATTGTTATACTAGCTGTTTAATTAGTTTTATAAATGTGCAATAAGCATAGAACAATTATAAGGAATTGGCAACTCGTTCTCATTCTGAGAAACAAGGTAGTCCACTTGATTTCAACTGAACAAAGTGGACAGGCTAGCATGCTGTTCAAACAGCTGGAGACGGACAGAAGGTTGTGTTCATAACATTTCAACTGTTTTGCCTTGTTAGCTGAATTCAGAGCTTGTGAAATTATACCTAGATCCAAGCTGGCTAAACTTGAAATATAAATATTTGCTGGCTACTCACTAGCACGTGGGCTTGTGCTTGAGACTGTTTATGAAACTGGTGTTAATGTTCTATAATGCCTGCTACATTATTAGTGAATGTGCATTGTGCATGGTTCTGGTTAAATTTGTAACAAAAAGGGCATTTTTATAGTCGGACATGAAAGACAGATACGTGATTATTGCAACAAAAAAAAGCAGGTACAACTATTTTGATAAAATAATTAAATAATTAGTGGATCTTATGGTTGTGGAAGGGATATACTCAGACTAGATATAATTTCACAAGCTCAGAATTAATTAGACTATTGCTGACTGTTTTAAATGCAGTGTATTTTACAACAAAGCTTATTTAGAGAAAACATTAAGAAAATAGATATATATCGTGAATCGCCAATAAGTTTTGGGAAAAAATGCAGATATGAGTTTTATGCCATGTCGCCCAGCCCTACGTGGACGTCCACTTGCGACAAGGGGAGTGTGTGTGTGTGTGTGTAGGGGAGAGCGAGGTGTGTGTGTGTGCATTCGTGTGTGTATGTGAGACGCAGCATCAGCAACACCTTCCAGGGCCAGTCAGTGTCATGGCCAGTCAGTGTCAGGGCCAGTCAGTGTCAGGGCCAGTCAGTGTCAGGGCCAGTCAGTGTCAGGGCCAGTCAGTGTCCACGCTGGCAGGAGGATACTTTTGTCCCAAGTTGCACCCTGTTCTCTATTTATAGTACTTCATTTGAACAGGACCCATGAGGCCCTGGGTCAAAAGTAGTGCACTATGAAGGCAATAGGGCACCATTGCTCCCTACGGACCCCTGTCAAAAGAAGTGCACTACAAAGGGAATAGGGTTTCATTTGGGACTCATACATGGTGAACAGCTGAGTTTCCATTCCCCTTGTCATCAACAGAACTGGCTTGTAATGCAGTGTTTAATGCTGCATTTAATGTGAGAACTCAGTTGAGTAAGATCAGTTGTATTTATTGCCATATGGCAATTACATTTGAAAATGTAACTTTAAAACAGCGGGACTTAAATATTTTAACACAGTTGTGGTCAAGAAAGACTTGATCCGTTTTCATACAGTACATGGTTTGATGTAAGGTATAGAGTAGTAACTCTTCAGGACTCTTCAGTAGTGCATGGAGAAGAGAAGAGTCTAGAAGACTGGTTAAGATGTATTAGATGACGAGAAGGTGACTGACTGGACAGGGAGAGATATCAGGGCTGGCAGGTAACCCAGTGTGGTGAAAACAACAGACCAGAGACTGAGACCTGCAACAGCTCACACACACACCCTAATGTACATGTACACAGAGAGACAGACACACACACACACAATCCTAACATCCATCTACTAACACACATCTATCCTAAAATTCGATAACTATTGGCTTAATAGAGAAAAACAGGCAGAGAAATCAGATCATTCTCATGAGAAAAACCAACATCTATTATTCTACATCTGACAGCGCTGCCCGAAAACAGAAGTGAAAATATATACAATTATTCCTGAACGAAGAAATACACACATCCATTCTAAACCACACAGCCCTGTCCAATTCAGAAATAAGAAGCAGACAAATCAAAATCATTCTTATTTCGGTAAATTATTATTCTAAATTGTTCTACACATCTATTCGTTATGCGACAGCCATCCTCAAATACAGAGGAATAGAGAAATGTAACGTATGCAAATAAACACACATCTCTTACAGTCTACTACCAACAGCTGCCCCGGACAGAACAAACAAACTCAGATTCTTCTTCTGTCACACACACACACAAAGCCAACACTAGTCTATTGCTCTGAAAAAGCTATCTCAACATTACCATGCATCTAACCTACATCAAGCATTTTGTCAGTGTGTTTTGTTAACCGAGCGGAGGAATGAGCACACAGTATTTTTTACTTTATATTTCACTGCATTAGCAGTCGGTAGGAAACAACCCATGCTTGTGTATGTGCTCGCTGTCTTTTCAAATAGCTGCTTGTTTTCAGCACAGAGAAGAGCTACTACGCTCATTGTAGATGGCCTCCGTCTCAAAAGTGGAAAGTGGTGTTCTTTCCTTCATTATCAATCTCCAGGAGTTGTCCTCACCGTCTGACCTTACCAGGAATACCCAGGCGCTATAGTTGTGGGCTATAACTACGACCCCAGAGTTGTTCCTTGGAAAATAACAGTCCTACTCATAGGTGATAGGAGTGGATGGGATTAGACCGTACTGCTTTCACCTGTCAAGTCACTTTAGATCAGAGCAGATGAAGGAAGAGACAGGGACAAAGAGGGAAGATAAACCTCTTTTAGAAAATGTACATCATCCACCCTTTTACTCCTTCCACCCCTTTAGTCTCATCCTCTTCACCCGTTAGAACATCCGTAAGAGGATTTACTGGTCTAAAACCACAGGATTTAACTAGTCACTTCAAATAGGATTGTTTCTTTAAGCTAATGTTCAGATTCTCTGAAGTTCTATCATCAGACCTATAGATGACCTTCTCAGCGGCAGAATTCATTCTAACCAGGCCTGAATCGCCATTGGCCAGGGTTTCACTCTTTAGTCAATAGTAGTAACTGCTTCTCTGTGTACTGGAAGTGATCCCACCAATGATGAAAGTAAGCTATAAAGCACTAAGTGAAACAATAAGAGGAAGTAAGAGGAAATGTAATGTATTGTCTAAAATGTGTGTATGCTTTCATCCACACAGCAGCAGTCTATAAACTCAAATACTTTGGTCTCTGATGATTTACTGAACAAATAGGATTTTATTTGGCTAATCGTTAGGGAGAGTAGAACAAGCTTCTAAAAGCAACAAGCTCCTTCCCTCTTCAATGCCAATTTCTCACTTTGAGGCAGACCAAGAAGACATTCACCCCATCTCTCACTGTTTGTGTGTGTCCGTACTTCTGGCTGACAGTGCTGCTTCACTAAGGAGATGGCTGGAGTATCCCCTTTGGCATTTTACTAACCAGTCCAAACACATCCCGGCACACCTACAATCAGGTAGGTGACTGTCTGTGACTGTGGGACTGTGTGAGACTGTGTGTGTTTATTTAACCTTTATTTATTTAAGGATGTGTTACTGCTAATCAGTTTGAGAGCCTGCTGAGTTCACAAGCACACAGCAGACAGGAGCCTCAGAGGGAACAACAGTGACTGGACAACAACCTGATGTAACAGCTGATGACATCACTCAATTGTTTATTTGCTTGTTTATTCCATGTGTAACTCTGTGTTGTTGTTTGTGTCACACTGCTTTGCTTTATCTTGGCCAGGTCGCAGTTGTAAATGAGAACTTGTTCTCAACTAGCCTACCTGGTTAAATAAAGGTAAAAAAAAATAAAAAAATTCAAACAGTCAGTCAGACAAAACTGACATCACATGATTCATACTGGTTTGTGGTCACAAGACTGTGTTAACCGGATGAGCTCAAGCCTATGCAATATTTCAGAGAGGATTCACGGTAGACATTGTGCATGTCGGCTCAATCGTAAACTACCTTAAAAAGTGAAGTTCTACGCGTCGCTCTACAGAATGATACCAGCATCCACGAGACAGGTATGGAGAAGGCCATGGTAAGTCCCGTCTCTCCTGTCCTCTCCACTCCTCTCTGAACCCACAAGTACAATCTGTCCGGTGTCTGAAGGAGCGGAAATGCCATGAATCAATAACCAGGACACTTTTCACCGCCACTACCAGCCGCCAATCTAATAACGTCATAAATATTACATGGGCCTTTTAAATAGAGGAAGAAAGAGAAATAGAGAGAGAGACGCGGCCTGCCTGACCGCATGCCCGCCCACCCGACGTGGATTCCATTAAGACCTGTTCTGGGGAAACATGCTGGGCTGCTGACAATAAATCTTTTAAGATCTGCGGTGGGGTGCTGGAGAGGAGGAGAGGGGACTCATGGACACCTGGAAGGGAACATGAATAATGCACACAGAGCCAAGCAGCACAGTGACACACACACACACACACACACACACGGAACCAGCCCAGCAAGCGCGCCCAAACAAGCCCCCTGCATCACCCTCCACTCCCAACCCACATCTGCATACAAATATAGAAATAAAAAAGAGAAGTGTCAAAACAATATTTATTTATGGTGGCGACTGTGGCAGTAATTGAACCTCGGGTCGAATGGAAAAATTCAAGCGCAATGCACGTTGCCGTTGCTGTCTGCCACCCACCAATGTTCCCAGGAAAACAGAGAAAAGGTTCTTTCAAACTGATCTGTTGACCTGAGTATGTTCCAGAATGCCCTGCGTCCTTCATACGAGCTCGGACCCAGCAATCTGCTCTGCAGCGGATGTTGTGGTTGTTGTTGTGGTGGTGTTGTGTGAGTGGGGGATATTAAGCCACAACACCCTATTTAAAAGGGCAGTAGGCTACAATGACCTCAAGGTATAAGCCAAGGGGTGTGTCCCAAATGGGACCCTTTTCCCCTATCGTCAAAGAAGGTTCCCTATATAGGGGATAGGGTGCTATTTGGGACGGAGATGTTGCTCTATTAAAGAGTGGGATGGGATAGTGGAGGGACAGAGGGGATGGAGAATTATAGGCTAAAACGGCCTAAAGACGCCCAAACACTGCCAGAATCCTGTTGTGTGATTAGCCTGGGTAGATGGGGAACTAAGAAGTTCAAAACCCACCGGAGGTTTATTGGCACTTCACGGCGGCAAACGAAAGTAAATGATCCGAGAATTGTTTTGGTCACGGTTGGCGCAGAGATTAATTCCTTATTGTGAAGAGAAAGAGTTCTGGCTTTGAATGTTACTTTCTCCTCCACGCTAACACCAGGGTGTTTCATTTTAATTTTCGCTTTTTTAAAAGGCAGAACATTACTATTTAATGAAGAATTTTGCCACTGCTTCCCTTTCTGACTTAATTGAACACTGTTTTAGTGTCAGTGGAGGGTTGCATCAGTGTCTCTGCCCTCACACTTTTACAGTAAATCATTTAGAGGCGTCCTCGGGCTGCAGCTAGCGCACGGCTAAGAATGACTTCATCTAACTACCTCTACCCATCCTGTCCTAACTTCTTTCAAATAATAACCTCAATTTGAGAACATTAAACCTCTCTTTTTCCATTTCCCTCCTAACTTCCATATGCTTGGATGCTCTGTTGAATTATACTGAGTGCAACTCCCAAGTATCATGACTCTTTAAAATGCCAAGCTTCTGTCTGTTGGTTTGCATTGAGACTGAATAAAGACATGATGCCAAATTCTATGTTGTCATCTTGTCACTAATAAAATGCTTTGCTGTACACTGAGTGCACAAAACATTATGAACACCTGCTCTTTCCATGACATAGACTGACCAGGTGAATCCAGGTGAAAGCTATGATCCCTTATTGATGTCACTTGTTAAATCCACTTGCTCACACATGCTTTTTCACTTCTGCCCACAAATTTTCTTTGGGTTTAGGTCAGGGCTTTTTGACGTCCACTCCAATACCTTGACTTTGTTGTCCTTAAGCCATTTTGCCACAACTTTGGAAGTATGCTTGGGTTCAATGTCCATTTGGAAGACCCATTTGCAACCAAGCTTTAACTTCCTGACTGATGTTGCTTCAATATATCCACATAATTGTCCTGGCTCATGATGCCATCTATTTTGTGAAGTGCACCAGTTCCTCCTGCAGCAAAGCACCCCCACAACATGATGCTGCCACCCCCGTGGTACGATCTTTGTCCCCATGTGCAGTTGCAAACCGTAGTCTGGCTTTTTTTATGGCGGTTTTGGAGCAGTGGCTTCTTCCTTGCTGAGCGGCCTTTCAGGTTATGTCGATATAGGACTCGTTTTACTGTGGATATAGATACTTTTTTACCGGTTTCCTCCAGCATCTTCACAAGGACCTTTGCTGTTGTTCTGGGATTCATTTACACTTTTCTCACCAAAGTACGTTCATCTCTAGGAGACAGAACGCGTCTCCTTCCTGAGTGGTATGACGGCTGCGTTGTCCCATGGTGTTTATACTTGCGTACTATTGTTTGTACAGATGAACGTGGTACCTTCAGGAATTTGGAAATTGCTCCCAAGGATGAACTAGACTTGTGGAGGTCTACAATTTATTTTCTGAAGTCTTGGCTGATTTTCCCATGATGTCAAGCAAAGAGGCACTGAGTTTGAAGGTAGGCCTTGAAATACATACACAGGTACACCTCCAATTGACTCAAATGATGTCGATTAGCCTATCAGAATCTTCTAAAGCCATGACATCCTTTTCTGGAATTTTCCAAGCTGTTTAAAAGGCACAGTCAACTTAGTGTATATAAACTTCTGACCCACTGGAATTGTGATACAGAGAGTTATAAGTGAAATAATCTGTAAACAATTGTTCGAAAAATGTGTGTCCTGCACAAAGTAGATGTCCTAACCGACTTGCCAAAACTATAGTTTGTTAACAAGAAATTTGTGGAGTGGTTGAAAAACAAGTTAATGACTACAACCTAAGTGTATGTAAACTTCCGACTTCAACTGTAAGTGCCTTTGAACGGGGTATGGTAGTAGGTGTCAGGTGCACAGGTTTGTGTCAAGAACTGCAACACTGCTGGGTCTTTCACACACAACAATTTCCTGTGTTTATCAAGAGTGGTCCACCACCCAAAAGACATCCAGCCAACTTGCCAACTGTGGGAAGCGTTTGAGTCAACATGAGCCAGTATCCCTGTGGAACTATATCGACACCTTGTAGAGTCCATGCCCCAATGAATTGAGGCTGTTCTGAGGCCAAAGGGGGGTGCAACTCAATATTAGAAAGGTGTTCTTAATGTTTTGTACACTCAGTGTATATGCCTGGCTATGAAAGACAATTTAATGTCACTGTCATCCCGTAGCCCTTCCCCTCAGTGTCTTTCTCTGTCTGGAATGTGTCATGTCCCAGGCCTTGACATGGACTGGGGGGTTCTGGTGGGTTCCACTAATTCCATTCCATTAGTCATTAAGCATCTTTTGTTCTTAGCACTTTGTTTCACCCACAATAACATCTGTTAAATATGTGTATGTGACCAATACAATGATATTTGATCTAGGACAGCTACCTGCCTGTCCCATATACCATCCATCCTCTTAGTGAAGCCATTATACATACAGTACTGTAGCGTACAGTAGTCGTCAACATTTCATGCTTGAGGAAGAGAGGATAAGACATCCACAACCATTAGGTTTTTACACACATATAGCATGTCTGAACACAAACAAAAATGGGACCAACATTAACAAAAACTTTTGGGGCAAAATTATACACTTAATTTATTAAACAATTATAACACCAGGTGTTTGCCATTGACATCAAATATTTTTGGGTTGGGACACATGCCAAGTAGGCAGTAGGCACAAAAATAGGAGAAAGAAAAGTTGTGCGTGTTCCAGACTGTGATAAGAGGGGGGCAGACAAGCCTGTCAGACACAGACCAGTGGAGCGTACCTCCAGACAGATGGAGGGTGGGGGGTTCACCCCTAGGGGCTCTGGTGTCACCTAACACACAGAGCCCTCCTCCCCCCTTTGAGCTGTTTCAGCCCCTGTTAACACCTCACATACGGAGAGTCCACAGCTGAATACCAAAAGGTCGTGGACAAAAGTTTTGAGAATGACACAAATGTTAATTTCCACAAAGTTTGCTGCTTCATTGTCTTTAGATATTTTTGCCAGATGTTACTATGGAATAATGAAGTATAATTACAAGCATTTCATAAGTGTCAAAGGCTTTTATTGACAATTACATGAAGTTGATGCAAAGAGTCAATATTTGCAGTGTTGACCCTTCTTTTTCAAGACCTCTGCAATCCGCCCTGGCATGCGGTCAATTAACTTCTGGGCCACATCCTGACTGATGGCAGCCCATTGTTGCATAATCAATGCTTGGAGTTTGTCAGAATTTGTGGGTTTTTGTTTGTCCACCCACCTCTTGAGGATTGACCACAAGTTCTCAATGGGATTAAGGTCTGGGGAGTTTCCTGGCCATTGACACAAAATATCTACGTTTTGTTCCCCGAGCCACTTACTTATCACTTTTGCCTTTTGGCAAGGTGCTCCATCATGCTGGAAAAGGCATTGTTCGTCACCAAATTGTTCCTGGATGGTTGGGAGAAGTTGCTCTCGGAGGATGTGTTGGTACCATTCTTTATTCATAGCTGTGTTCTTAGGCAAAATTGTGAGTGAGCCCACTCCCTTGGCTGAGAAGCAACCCCACACATGAATGGTCTCAGGATGCTTTACTGTTGGCATGACACAGGACTGATGGTAGCGCTCACCTTGTCTTCTCCGGACAAGCTTTTTTCCGGATGCCCCTAACAATCAGAAAGGGGATTCATCAGAGAAAATGACTTTACCCCAGTACTCAGCAGTCCAATCCCTGTACCATTTGCAGAATATCAGTCTGTCCCTAATGTTTTTCCTGGAGAGTAGTGGCTTCTTTGTTGCCCTTTTTGACACCAGGCCATCCTCCAAAGGTCTTCGCCTCACTGTGTGTGCAGATGCACTCACACCTGCCTGCTGCCATTCCTGAGGAAGCTCTGTACTGGTGGTGCCCCGATCCCACAGCTGAATCAACTTTAGGAGACGGTCCTGGCGCTTGCTGGACTTTCTTGGGCGCCCTGAAGCCTTCTTCACAACAATTGAACTGCTCTCCTTGAAGTTCTTGATGATCAGATAAATGGTTGATTTAGGTGCAATTTTACTGGCAGCAATATCCTTGCCTGTGAAGCCCTTTTTGTGCAAAGCAATGATGACGGCACGTGTTTCCTTGCAGTTCACCATGTTTGACTGAGGAAGAACAATGATTCCAAGCACCACCCTCCTTTTGAAGCTTCCAGTCTGTTATTCGAACTCAATCAGCATGACAGAGTGATCTCCAGCCTTGTCCTCGTCAACACTCACACCTCACACCTGTGTCAGCTGGTCCTTTTGTGGCAGGGCTGAAATGCAGTGGAAATGTTTTTTGGGGATTCAGTTCATTTGCATGGCAAAGAGGGACTTTGCAATTAATTGCAATTCATCTGATCACTCTTCATGACATTCTGGAGTATGTGCAAATTGCCATCATACAAACTGAGGCAGCAGACTTTGTGAAAATTAATATTTGTGTCATTCCCAAACCTTTTGGCCACGACTGTAGGCTTTAAGGTTTGGATTTCAATTCCAGAGGTTTTGGATGACAACGCAGACTCAGAGTAGAAGTCTTTCCAAACCCTAACTGTCAGTCAGTTAGTTCAATGCTTCACAGATCCTTACCAAGAGGTGCTCTCTTTTTCTTAACTTCTTGGGCATGGGTGCATGAGGTGACCGTTTTGGAGAGCCTGGCGTGCCCAAAGTAAAATGCCTCCCATTCAGGCCCAGAAAATAGGATATGCATATATTTGGTACCATTGGATAGGAAACACTCTGAATTTTCCAAAACTGCTAACCATTTGTCTGTGAGTGAAACAGAACAGAATTTCTGTCCTGGAAAAAGTGATTTTGACACATTGCTCATTTGGGAACCCCTCCCTAATGAAAATGACCATATAAGGGCATATGAATGCAGTACCCGTCGCTTCCTTATGATGTCAACAGTCTCGAGACAGTGTATTTCTTCCATTTTGGATGAATTAGACCAGAGAAAAAGACCAAACAAGGAAGTCCCCCCTTGATGACAACAGTAGGCTGGGCGCGCTCCCGTGAAAGCGTGCAGTGTCTTTTTTACCGTCGTTATCGATCAGTTTATATTCCGGTTGATTTATAATAGTAAATATACGTAAAAGTGTTCCTAAGGATACATTTAAAACTATGTTTGATTGTTCTTGGACAAGTTTATAGGTATAAGATGAACGAGTTCAAGCGTCACGCTTCAATGGACTAGTGGAGGCTGTCGTTTCTGATTATAACGCGCGAACCAAATGGAGATTAATGGATAAAATACGTTACTTTTTCTAACAAAAGAACCATGGATTGTCTTCGTTGGACACTTAGGATGACCTCAGCAGAAGTTCTTCAACAGGTAATTGATTTGTTTTCGCTGTGAAATGTGTTATGTGTGTGCCATGATGGCTAATCGATACATGGCTATTGGAAAAATATGTGAGGTGCTACCCTCAAACAATGAAATGTGCTGCTTTCGCCGTAAAGCCTTTTTGAAATCTGACAACGCTGTGATATTGCCAAGAAACAGAGCTTTTGATGAGTATGGAACACTCGTATATTGGTGGATGTTTAATAATTCAACTTTTGGATTTTGAATTTGGCGCTTTACATTTTACCTGGTAGTGTCGGGAGGAGCCCCGCTAGCGCTCCACTGATCCTTGAGAAGTTAACACAGTATCACTTCTAAAATCGAGGTTTATTTTTTTAGGTAGGCTACATTTACAACCTTTCCATCCCACTAAGTTAGCAGATAGGCCTCCTCTTCAATCTTACATGATGTACTAAGGAGTGGATAAGGGGAGAAGTGTAGGGAGTCTTTTTTTCTTGAATGGAACGCGACCCAGCTCTTTTTCCCCTGCGGGAGTGCGAGTCCCAGACTGATTCAGTGTATTAGGAGGGGGGGAATAGGGCTCACTTGAAGTCTACTCACTTCATCAAGAATTGATGAACTCCAGCACAATTACAAAGCATAATGGGTCCTTTTATCTTCACTGCAGGAGACAGAGTTTACTCTTCTAGTCTGACTGAGACGGTAAAATGCTCTGGAGGGCTTTCCTTCCCTCTCTCTGTCTGAATGGATATGGCTGGGCTTAATGTGAAAACAGGCAAAGAAGATGCTTTTAACCCTTGTATATCAAAGTGCCCTTTCCAACCCATTTCTCCACTAACAATCAATAGGTTTAGAAGTCAATGGAGAGAGATGAGTCACACAATCTGCAGTAGTTCAGAGAACATGTAACTGTTGGGGCTACATTTACCAAGCACAAGCCAATCAGATTTGGAGATCATGAGGAAAAATGTGGCCACAGAGAAACACTCCAGGTACTGTGGTACTTTTGTGTTTGTTTCCTTTGTGTTTTTTTGGTTGTTTGTATTCAGAGGACCATAGAATGTGACTAACCAAGACAAAAAACATGTTCTGTGCATCAACTCGTTCAAATACCTTCATCAGTGCACAGATACTGTCTAGTACTCAGCACCCATACAATCCACAGAACACCATAGTCAGAAAATCAGGGTCATAGCAAAAACGTTTTCATCGTAGCAACAGAAAACAAAAACAAACGTTTATTATTGGACAATTTCAGGTAGTCCCTCCCCGCTTCGGTCCGTTTGGTTGCCAGTGAATACGACCCTATAAGCACACTATGATCTAATTGCGAGGCAATGATATGACACCAGGCAGGTGTTGAGGGGAGGGTAGGGTAGTTAATACCAGTAAAGACTTACGCAGCTCTCCCACTTTGAGGATCTCACACAGCATCTTGGTCAGCTCGATGCTGCTGCGGCGGAACGGACACTCGTGCTTGTCCTCACGACTACTGTTCTCCAGAACAATCTGGAACAAAGACAGAAAGTCACTCAATCTATCGATCCATCAACGTTTTTGCAAATACTTTTGTCAAGTGTTTAACAGCTACCCAGGCACAGACAGAGACACTCAGAGACAGACAGACATACAGACAGAGACAGACAGACACACATAAAGACAGACATGCACACAGAGACAGATCTCAACAAGGGCCTTTAATGAACTGGAACCATGTGACCCTTGACCTATTAATACAGTGAAACCACACACTGAGGTCATAGTTGACAGAGATGATTCTCTTTGAGAGAGTCGGAGCGGGACAGAGAAACCAGAGGCAGCAGAAGGTCACCAACAGGACAAGGAACTGGGACACAGCTAACTGGATTATCCTATCTCCATGGTACCATCTTAATTCAATCAAAATCAAATAAAATGTTATTTGTCACATGCACCGAAATACAAGAGGTGTAGACTAACAGTGAAATGCTTACCAGCCCTTTCCCAACAATGCAGAGTTAAAAGTAAGAACAATTTGAAAAAAATTAAATAGCAACACAATAAAATAACAATAACGAGGCTATATACAAAGAGTACAGGTACCGAGTCAATGTGCTGTGTTACGAGATAGTTGTAGTGATTGAGATAATATGTACATGTGGGTAGGAGGAAAAGTGACTAGGCAATCAGGATATGCAGCATAAGTGATGAGTGCGAAAGAGTGTGTGTGTGTCTGTTGGAGTGTCAGTGTAGTATGTGTGAGTGTGTGGGTAGAGTCCAGTGAGTGTGCATAGAGCCGGGGCAAAGAAAAATAAATAAATACAAAAGGGGTCAATGCAAATAGTCCGGGTAGCCATTTGATGAACTGTTAAGCAGTCTTCTGGCTTGGTGGTACAAACTGTTCAGGAGTCTTTTGGTCCCAGACTTGTCGCTCTAATACCACCTGCCGTGTGGTAGCATCGGAACAGTCTATGATTTGGGTGGCTGGAGACTTTGGCAATTTTTAGGGCTTTCCTCTGACACCTCCTAGTATAGAGGTCCTGGATGGCAGGGAGCATGGCCCCAGTGATTTACAGGGCCGTACACACTACCCTCTGTAGTGCCTTACGGTCAGATGCCAAGCAGTTGCCATACCAGGCGGTGATGCAGCCAGTCAAGATGCTCTCAATGGTTGTCAAACTTTTTGAGGATCTGAGGGCCCATGCCAAATCTTTTCAGCCTATTGAGGTGGAAGAGGCATTGCTGTGCCCTCTTCATGACTGTGTTGGTGTGTTTGGACCATGATAGATCTTTAGTGATGTGGACACCGAGGAACTTGAAGCTCTCTACGCGCTCCACTACAGCCCCATCCAGAGGTCAGACTAAGGACAGCAGCTATTGTAGGTTATTACAGTATCAGTCATTATACTGCATGTTATCTACCACCAATGTCAAATCTCAAAGACATTCCAATCTCAATGTGACATTGATTTGATTAAAAGACGTCTTTCCTTCAAAGTAAACATTACCATTGCGAAAGCCTTTCTTATACATTTTAACCTTGTTTGAACCTTAAAACGGTCCACTTGCACATGGCGTGATTAATTCATAAATCAATTCCCCATGTAAAAAAAACTCACTCCAATTATAACGTTGCCGCAGCGACAAGCCTACACCGAAAACCATTAGCATCCTTATCATCATCGTGGTGACAGTTTAATTTGGGAAATTGGTGGTTGTTTTGTTACAGCAGCGGGCAGAGGAGAGGGACGGGCTGGCCTGTGTATGCATGTGCGGCGTGTGTGCGTTAGGTTTAATATTAAATGGACACTACGCCACCACCGCCACCCTTTTATTAATTCCCCATTTATTTTCACAGGCCATTCACTGCCCTTCTACAAGGACGCACGCAGGCAGGCACACACACACAAATAACTCATAGGCATGGGATGCCCACTAACCAAACCAATGCCACCTGCCCACAGTTTAGGCTGAGTTAAATTAATTCAGGATTAATACATAAACTTGATTTGATTAAGTTGCGTCCTAGTATAAAATATATTTTGTTTGTCACTGGAACTAGGAAACGGACAAAAAAATTGGGCAGGATTCTTTTCTCTCCAGTGAATGTGTAGATTTGTTAAACGTAGCCATATGCCATAGTATTGGGTTGAGTCAATTCCAAGGCTACATATTGGCATGGTGTTTCATCAGACAGACTGCTTGGATAGAGCCCAGGGAATCTATGGAGTGAGGGATGGGCCAAGGAGGGATAGAGAGAGTTTAGGCAGAGAAATAGTGTGTGTGTGTGTGTGTGTGTGTGTGTGTGTGTGTGTGTGTGAGCTACTAACCCTGATGTAGGCATCCTGGTGGTGTCTGGCAAAGTACAGCATGTTATCCAGAGCCAGCATCCCAGGAGGAATCTGAGTGAAGTCCATAGCAGGGTTCACATGGTTCTGATGAGAGAGAGAGAAACAGAGAGAGAGAGAGAGACAGGGAGGCAGAGAGAGAGCACGAGAGAGAGCACAAGAGAGAGAGAGAGAAATCAAGAGAGTGAGAGCGAGGAGGTAAGTGGGCGGTGGTCATCAGACAAACATGTTTGAACAAGACAAGGATGAGTCAGAACACTAAATAAGACAAGGTTGATTAGTAATCTCCATTAGCACTGTACCATGTCTGAGTGAATGGTGGAGATTTGATTTGGATCTCTTTTAGTCCCCATTTGGACTAATCTTCCAAGAGTCCTCAAACATTGAAATACAATTTATAATACAAACACATTTTCACATATAACACACTATTACAAACATACATAATATACTAACATATTGACCCGATAAATACTCAATCTAAAAGATATTGATTCTTCATCTACTATAGTCCCACAACATTTCTATGTATTATATATAAATGGTTTTAAAATAATGTTTAACTTTATACACTGCTCAAAAAAATAAAGGGAACACTAAAATAACACATCATAGATCTGAATGAATGAAATAATCTTATTAAATACTTTTTTCTTTACATAGTTGAATGTGCTGACAACAAAATCACACAAGAATTATCAATGGAAATCAAATTTATCAACCCATGGAGGTCTGGATTTGGAGTCACACTCAAAATTAAAGTGGAAAACCACACTACAGCCTGATCCAACTTTGATGTAATGTCCTTAAAACAAGTCAAAATGAGGCTCAGTAGTGTGTGTGGCCTCCACGTGCCTGAATGACCTCCCTACAACGCCTGGGCATGCTCCTGATGAGGTGGCGGATGGTCTCCTGAGGGATCTCCTCCCAGACCTGGACTAAAGCATCCGCCAACTCCTGGACAGTCTGTGGTGCAATGTGGCGTTGGTGGATGGAGCGAGACATGATGTCCCAGATGTGCTCAATTGGATTCAGGTCTGGGGAACGGGCGGGCCAGTCCTTAGCATCAATGCCTTCCTCTTGCAGGAACTGCTGACACACTCCAGCCACAGGAGGTCTAGCATTGTCTTGCATTAGGAGGAACCCAGGGCCAAACGCACCAGCATATGGTCTCACAAGGGGTCTGAGGATCTCATCTCGGTACCTAATGGCAGTCAGGCTACCTCTGGCGAGCACATGGAGGGCTGTGCGGCCCCCCAAAGAAATGCCACCCCACACAATGACTGACCCACCGCCAAACCGGTCATGCTGGAGGATGTTGCAGGCAGCAGAACGTTCTCCACGGCGTCTCCAGACTCTGTCACGTCTGTCACGTGCTCAGTGTGAACCTGCTTTCATCTGTGAAGAGCACAGGGCGCCAGTGGCGAATTTGCCAATCTTGGTGTTCTCTGGCAAATGCCAAACGTCCTGCACGGTGTTGGGCTGTAAGCACAACCCCCACCTGTGGACGTTGGGCCCTCATACCACCCTCATGGAGTCTGTTTCTGACCATTTGAGCAGACACATGCACATTTGTGGCCTGCTGGAGGTCATTTTGCAGGGCTCTGGCAGTGCTCCTCCTTGCACAAAGGCGGAGGTAGTGGTCCTGCTGCTGGGTTGTTGCCCTCCTACGGCCTCCTCCACGTCTCTTGATGTACTGGCCTGTCTCCTGGTAGCGCCTCCATGCTCTGGACACTACGCTGACAGACACAGCAAACCTTCTTGCCACAGCTCGCATTGATGTGCCATCCTGGATGAGCTGCACTACCTGAGCCACTTGTGTGGGTTGTAGACTCCGTCTCATGCTACCACTAGAGTGAAAGCACCGCCAGCATTCAAAAGTGACCAAAACATCAGCCAGGAAGCATAGTAACTGAGAAGTGGTCTGTGGTCACCACCTTCAGAACCACTCCTTTATTGGGGGTGTCTTGCTAATTGCCTATAATTTCCACCTGTTGTCTATTCCATTTGCACAACAGCATGTGAAATTTATTGTCAATCAGTGTTGCTTCCTAAGTGGACAGTTTGATTTCACAGAAGTGTGATTGACTTGGTGTTACATTGTGTTGTTTAAGTGTTCCCTTTATTTTTTTGAGCAGTGTATATTGAAAGGTTTCTGGTTTGCTCAGTTAATTTATTCCATTTCTTTATTGCTCTAAATCGAAATGTTCTTTTGCCTATTTCTCTTTTCTGTCTGGATAACGCATAGATGGTGGACAATCTATTCCTGGTATTTACGGAATGTCTGTGTCTTACCAACTGAATACCTTTGTGAATAGAATTTGGCCGTTTTAAATGGTGTATATTATGAAATAAAATAAGCATGTTTTTTTCAATTATCTTGTTGATTGATGACCAACCAAGAACATTGCGCATGAATGCAACAGAAGAACCATATCTCCACCTTAAAACAATCCTTGCTGCTTTGTTCTGTGCAATCTGCAGCCTCCTAATTTCACTTGCTGATGCATTTCTCCAGACCACAAAACAGTAGTTCATCTGACTCTCAATTAATGCTTGTGTTATTTGCTTAAGAATTTTTCCTGGTAAATATTTAGTTATCCTTCTGATTATGCATGCTGTTTTAATAATATTTTTACATAGATTAGTTATTTGAGACGGCTATGATAAGCAGTTGTCTAGTTGCCCTCCCAATAGTTTGGTTTCTGCCACTTCTTCAATTTGTACTCCTCCCATACTTAAAGGAGGTAGAATGAGAGGGGAAAGAAAGGAGAGAGGTAGAGAGACAGAGAGAGACATGGAAGCTATGTAAATTGTCCCTGACCGCCATCAGCTTCACAGACAGAATGGAAGAACCACACCCTTTCACATAACCTTCACCACATTTGAAGCAAAAGTCCAACTAAACCACTTTCTCTTGAAGATCCACAGGCCAGATCTAACTAGGAGACGAATACACTCTCTCAGACTACTGCCCTCTCAATACAGCACTAGATCAACGTTACCAGACAATCGTCTTAAAATTGTGTGTGAAAACGTTTGCCCACGTTTGTGTGTGTGTGTGTGCGCACATGCTTTCATGTGTTCGTGCTTGCATGTGCGCAAGTGTGTGTGTGTACAAGCATGTAAAGTCGGAGAGATATTTTCGGTGGTTTTCCGAACCACTGGAGGAAATGAAGTCAGGCCTTATCTTAGGGCAGCACACGGGGTCTTAGCGAGCCGCAGAGCCCCTAACAGCTCAGGGACTTAGCGAGGAAATGAAGGGCTTAGTTCCCCCTCACCATGGATACCACAGCAATATGCTACAGCTCAGACACTACACACCCAGAGAGAGAGGGGAGGTAGAGCGATAGGAGAAAGAGAGAGGGGGGAAAGAAACCTCTCCCCCTCAGGTATTATGCCACTGTGTCAAGTAATCATCTTTTTGTTTTCTCAAAATTTGGTTGGGTCTAATTGTGTTGCTGTCCTGGGGCTCTGTGGGGTCTGTTTGTGAGCAGAGCCCCAGGACCAGCTTGCTTAGGGGACTCTTATCCAGGTTCATCGATCTGTGGGTGATGGAAGGTTTGGGAATCACTTCCTTTTCGGTGGCTGTAGAATTTAACATCTTTCTGGATTTTGATAATTAGCGGGTATCGGACTAATCCTCTGTCATATATAGACATCAAGCACTCTACAATATGGAGTCCACAGTACCTCCTCCCTCCTCTCAGACACAGATGGAGCACAGAGTGCATCGTGTCATCTTCTAAACCAATTAACAACAGTCCCCGGGGGCATAGCAGCAGTCTTCTGGTGTGTGTGTGTGTGTGTGTACTGTTTGACGTGGCTGTGGTCCTGTGAAGCTTTAGCGCCAGAAGGTTTGAGTGTTCCTGAAGAATGTGAGTTTGTGCATAGTTGTGTTATCACGTCACAGACACAGAGGGCTGGATTCAGCTGCCATGTCATCCCCTTATCTGACAGTGTCCCAGTCCTCTTTCTACTAGTTTAGGGTAAGACTACTGAGGAACACTACTGAGGAACATGTCTTGCCTATGGGTCTGCTGTACCGAGACCAAAACTAATCTAGTTAGTCCAACATCTGAAGTTTTGGGGATGTGTCATGATCCTGTGAGGATCACAATGGGTCAGATAAGCTTGGCAATGGCTGACAATAACCAGACCCTCTCCCACCTGCAAAGGGGGGGAGGAGGGAACTGTGGGGGTTTTGACACACCGGTCGTAAATTTAAGCAGGAGAGAACTCTCTCGCTACCCTTTAGTATCAACCAAAAGAATGCCTTTGTCTAGAGAGACTTTTGCCCGCCCAAAACTCTATCGTCCAAAAAGTGAATATTGGAACAATATTTTTAACAGAAGAACGTGGGGAATGGTCAGTGGGTAGATGTAGAAAACGAATGTCATATTGTTTTTCATTTTGTGACGTTATTAAAAACTGTATGGACCAAATACTGTAACTTGGAAAGGATACCCCCTTTATTTGTCAAGCTTTCATCCAATATGTTGTGAAGATAAGAATGTGATTTTAGTTTTCTAATAAGATAATTGTTTTTGAGAATACTTTGCACAGTAACTAGCCACGCCCCGAGTGAGGTCAGAAGAGTGCGTCAGTGTGATGGAACCGCCCTTTTCGACCAGAGTGCTTAAAAGGATTGGCTAAGAATGAACATATCAGACCAGAAAATTGCCAGGTTGCTGCTGTGCATGTAAAGTGGTCTGAATCCTGAATAATCAACATGAGGTGTAGGCTAGAAGCTCACTTCCCAGACAAATCACTGGTACGGCTGATTAGCTGCCATAAGTCAGATATCGAGAAAAGCGAACATACTACACTGCAAACCAGCCCATCCTGCTACGAGTCTCAAATCACAGTATGCTCCTAGTCTCATCCCAGAGGGGAACCGTCGACACGGCTGGCTAACGATCACCCTAGGAGCATCATCAAGAGGGAAAAGATGTAAGAAGATGGAAAGGGGGGGATCCCCCAAACGTGCCTCTGAAAGGCCAAACCAACATTCTTCAGAAGGAGGGCTAGTTCCGACAGAGAAACGATTAGTTATTATTTAGTTAGCTAGTAAATAAATGATTAAACCAATTTGTGTAGTACTGAATAATGCGCAAGGCTGGGGTTTTTGCAGATCCAAGAAGGTTACGACCGTTCAGAATTACATGATAAGATGAAACCTAGTTTCTTGAAGCCCAGTCGCGGTTGTTTGTGTGTGTGAGTATGACTTACAATGAAACCTAGTTTCTTGTAGTCACGGGTGTACATGGACTTCCTCTTCTCGATGCTGCCACTGTTGTTTGGCTCACACTCCACGTCGAACGCAATCCTGCGCAGCTCAAAGATGATGTCTCTTTGGGCCTAGGCAGATATAAGAGGACAAAAACATTAAGACATACACTGAGTATACAAAACTTTAACAACTATTTAGATGACGGATTGACCAGGTGTAAGCTATGATCCCTTATTGATGTCACTTGTTAAATCCACTTCAAATCTGTGTAGGGGAAGGGAAGGAGACAGGTTAAAGAAGGATTTTTAAGCCTGGAGACAATTGAGACATGGATTGTGTATGTGTGCCTTTCAGAGGGTAAATGAGCAAGACAAGACTTAAGTGCCTTTGAACGGGGTATGGTAGTAGGTGCCAGACACACCGGTTTGTGTCAAGAATTGCAACGCTGCTGGGTTTTTCACGCTCAACAATTTCCCGTGTGTATCAAGAATGGTCCACCACCCAAAGAACATCCTGTCAACTTGAAACAACTGTGGGAAGTATTGGCGTCAACATGGGCCAGCATCCCTGTAGAACGCGTTCGACACCATGTAGAGTCCATGTCTCAACGAATTGAGGCTGTTCTCAATATGAGGAAGGTGTTCCTAATGTTCGATATACATCAAATTGGCAAATCTTTACATGACATAGGCATTATTCCAAGGTAACTATCCTTACATAGTACTTCCACATTTCACTGATAATTCTCAGATAGCGAGAGAACGTGCTAAACTCTTATCCTCTTGGGAAAACCTATAAAAGGGTGCTTGGAACAAAAATTGATTCATTTGTGGATATTTCACTGGTAAATACTATTTGATGTGGCCAACAGCTCCCAAGGGACATCGAGTTGAGAGGCCTACTGTACCTGGTCCTGTGGGTCCATCTTGGTCATCATGCGGTCCTCTAAGAGGTTAAAGGTCAGAACCTGCAGCACGTACAGCTGGTGGGCCATCTCATCATTGATTGGCTTAGGGCTCCGGATCACGTTCTAGAGGAGAGAGGGAGAAGAAGAAAGAGGAAAGGAAATAAATAAACAGGGATAAACAAAATAAATAAACAGGGATACAGAGAGTGAAGAGAGAAAGAGGGAGAGAAAATACATTAATGTAGATGGGGCGAGAAAAGGGAGAGGGGGAGAGGAAAAGGAGAGAATGAGAAGGAGCAACAGAGAGACAAGAGAGACAGACAATGAGAGAGAAACAAGTGATGCAGAGGAGAGGTACAGATGGAGGGGATTACTGGAAACACTTACACTCAGTATGATGGAACGCAGCTGCTTCTGGGCTAGAATGTGGGCCATCTCCTACACGGACATAGAGACGGACAGAGAGAGGGGGGAGAAAGAGAGAGAAAGGAAGAGAAAAAGAGAAAAGAAGAGCAAGAAAGAAAGGGAGAGAGAGAGGATAGAGAACAACAGGATAAGTAATAAGAGAGAATGACAGAAAGGAAGAGAGAACGTGAGAGAGAAGGAGAGAGAGAGGGAGATAGAGAGAGAGAGGGGGGAGAAAGTGAGCACACAACTACATTATGATGTACATACCCTTACACAGAAAACAAAATGTTCTTTCAGGAAGCTCTATATCAGAAGAAAAGTGGATTATGTGCCCAAAATATCAATGTTCTTCGCTGAGACACCATGAACTTCTAGAGACTATTAAGTGTCTTGGAGTCTACGCTGGATGAGCTAGACTTCACAGCCAGGTGGTGGTTGATATAAGGCCGGGCCATTTTAATGACACACTTAATCTGCTAGAGAGGCTACAGAAGGTCGCTAATCAAAGTACACTTACTGTCAGAGGACAATCAAGGATGTTCACACTGCTCTCATCAAACTACCATTACGAGTGCAGTGAGGAAAGAAGAGTCAGAGGCAAAAAGAAGAGGGTGATTCGAGAGAAAAGAGGCAGGAAGGTATATTTCAGTTAGTGGTGCAGGCAGCAACTCTTGTAACAAGGCAGACGGTCAGTAAAATGAAGAGACTTGACATTAAAAAAACACAAAGCCAAACCTTTTGGTTCCCATTAACTTGTGGCCAACTGCTGTTTTAGTCTCTCACCCTTCTAGTGAAATGATGTTCTAATCTAGCATATGCTGCCCTTCCTCTATAGCTCACAACACAGACAGGTCATGTACGTACAGTGGGGCAAAAAAGTATTTAGTCAGCCACCAATTGTGCAAGTTCTCCAACTTAAAAAGATGAGGCCTGTAATTTTCATCATAGGTACACTTCAACTATGACAGACGAAATGAGAAAAAGAAATCCAGAAAATCACATTGTAGGATTTTTAATGAATTTATTTGCAAATTATGGTGGAAAATAAGTATTTAGTCAATAACAAAAGTTTCTCAATACTTTGTTATATACCCTTTGTTGGCAATGACAGAGGTCAAACGTTTTCTGTAAGTCTTCACAAGGTTTTCACACACTGTTGTTGGTATTTTGGCCCATTCCTCCATGCAGATCTCCTCTAGAGCAGTGATGTTTTGGGGCTGTCGCTGGGCAACACGGACTTTCAACTCCCTCCAAAGACGTTCTATGGGGTTGAGATCTGGAGACTGGCTAGGCCACTCCAGGACCTTGAAATGCTTCTTACGAAGCCACTCCTTCGTTGCCGGGCGGTGTGTTTGGGATCATTGTCATGCTGAAAGACCCAGCCACGTTTCATCTTCAATGCCCTTGCTGATGGAAGGAGGTTTTCACTCAAAATCTCACGATACATGGCCCCATTCATTCTTTCCTTTACACGGATCAGTCGTCCTGGTCCCTTTGCAGAAAAACAGCCCCAAAGCATGATGTTTCCACCCCATGCTTCACAGTAGGTATGGTGTTCTTTGGATGCAACTCAGCATCTCTTTGTCCTCCAAACACAACAAGTTGAGTTTTTACCAAAAGTTCTATTTTGGTTTCATCTGACCATATGACATTCTCCCAATCCTCATCTGGATCATCCAAATGCTCTCTAGCAAACTTCAGACGGGCCTGAACATGTACTGGCTTAAGCAGGGGACACGTCTGGCACTGCAGGATTTGAGTCCCTGGCGGCGTAGTGTGTTACTGATGGTAGGCTTTGTTACTTTGGTGCCAGCTCTCTGCAGGTCATTCACTAGGTCCCCGTGTGGTTCTGGGATTTTTGCTCACCGTTCTTGTGATCATTTTGACCCCACGGGTGAAATCTTGCGTGGAGCCCCAGATCGAGGAAGATTATCAGTGGTCTTGTATGTCTTCCATTTCCTAATAATTGCTCCCACAGTTGATTTCTTCAAACCAAGCTGCTTACCTATTGCAGATTCAGTCTTCCCAACCTGGTGCAGGTCTACAATTTTGTTTCTGGTGTCCTTTGAAAGCTCTTTGGTCTTGGCCATAGTGGAGTTTGGAGTGTGACTGTTTGAGGTTGTGGACAGGTGTCTTTTATACTGATAACAAGTTCAAACAGGTGCCATTAATACAGGTAACGAGTGGAGGACAGAGGAGCCTCTTAAAGAAGAAGTTACAGGTCTGTGAGAGCCAGAAATCTTGCTTGTTTGTATGTGACCAAATACTTATTTTCCACCATAATTTGCAAATAAATTCATAAAAAATCCTACAATGTGATTTTCTGGATTTCTTTTCCTCATTTTGTCTGTCATAGTTGAAGTGTACCTATGATGAAAATTACAGGCCTCTCTCATCTTTTTAAAGTGAGAGAACTTGCACAATTGGTGGCTGACTAAATACTTTTTTGCCCCACTGTATATTCCTTGCATCCACAGTTGAAGTCGGAAGTTTACGTACACTTAGGTTGGAGTCATTAAAACTCGTTTTTCAACCACTCCACAAATTCCTTGTTAACAAACTATAGTTTTGGCAAGACGTTTAGGACATCTACTTTGTGCATGACACAAGTTATTTCTTCAACAATTGTTTACAGACAGATTATTTCACTTATAACGCACTGTATCACAATTCCAGTGGGTCAGAAGTTTACATACACTAAGCTGACTGTGCCTTTAAACAGCTTGGAAAATTCCAGAAAATTATGTCATGGCTTTAGAAGCTTCTGATAGGCTAATCGATGTAATTTGAGTCAATTGGAGGTGTACCTGTGGATGTATTTCAAGGCCTACCTTCACACTCAGTGCCTCTTTTCTTGACATCATGGGAAAATCAAAAGAAAACAGCAAAGACTTTAGAAAAAATAATAATTGTAGACCTCCACATCCTTGGGAGCAATTTCCAAACGCCTGAAGGTACCACGTTCATCTGTACAAACAATAGTACGCAAGTATAAACACCATGGGACAACGCAGCAGTCATACCACTCAGGAAGGAGACGCGTTCTTTCTCCTAGAGATGAACGTACTTCGGTGCGAAAAGTGCAAATCAATCCCAGAACAACAGCAAAGGACCTTGTGAAGATGCTGGAGGAATCAGGTACAAAAGTATCTATATCCACAGTAAAACGAGTCCTATATCGACATAATGTAACGATGTGCGCTGAGAGTCAGGAAGCAAGTTCAGGGAGTGAATACATTTAATTAATAAATGAACAAAACAAGAAACAAACAGCGCACCGACATTAAACAAAGTTTAACAGAAACAATAACGCCTGGGGAAGGAACCAAAGGGAGTGACATATATAGGGAAGGTAATCAGGGAAGTGATAGAGTCCAGGTGAGCGTAACGATGATGACAGGTGTGCGCTAGAACGAGCAGCCTGGTAACCTAGAGGCTGGAGAGGGAGCACACGTGACACATAACCTGAAAGGCCGCTCAGCAAGGAAGAAGCCACTGCTCTAAAACCGCCATAAAAAAGCCACAATACGGTTTGCAACTGCACATGGGGACAAAGATCTTACTTTTTAGAGACATGTCCTCTGATCTGATGAAACAAAAATAGAAGTGTTTGGCCATAATGACCATCGTTATGTTTGGAGGAAAAAGGGGGAGGCTTGCAAGCCGAAGAACACCATCCCAACCGTGAAGCACGGGGGTGGCAGCATCATGTTGTTGTTGCTTTGCTGCAGAAGGGACTCGTGCACTTCACAAAATAGATGGCATCATGAGGAAGGCAAATTATGTGGATATATTGAAGCAACATCTCAAGACATCAGTCAGGAAGTTAAAGCTTGGTCGCAAATGGGTCTTCCAAATGGACAATGACCCCAAGCATACTTCCAAAGTTGTGGCAAAATGGCTTAAGGACAACAAAGTCAAGGTATTGGAGTGGCCATCAAAAAGCCCTGACCTCAATCCTATAGAAAATGTGTGGGCAGAAATGAAAAAGCGTGTGCGAGCAAGGAGGCCTACAAACCTGACTCAGTTACACCAGCTCTGTTAGGAGGAATGGGCCAAAATTCACCCAACTTATTGTGGGAAGCTTGTTGAAGGCTACCTGAAACATTTGACCCAAGTTAAACAATTTAAAGGCAATGCTACCAATTACTAATTGAGTGTATGTAAACTTCTGACCCACTGGGAATGTGATGAAAGAAATAAAAGCTGAAATAAATTACTTTCTACTATTATTCTGACATTTCTGACAAACAGGGCATTTTTACTAGGATTAAATGTCAGGAATTGTGAAAATTTTTGTTTAAATTCATTTGGCTAAGGTGTATGTAAACTTCCGACTGTATGTAGTAGTGAGTCTAAAACAGGATCAAACTAATTCCATTCCGAGTGGCTGCAATTTTAGTTTTTCCTTTCAATTAAGACCAAGACAACCAGGTGAGGGGAGTTCCTTACTAATTAGAGACCTTAATTTTTTAATCAAGAGAAATCCCGCAGACACTCGGCCCTCCGTGGAATGAGTTTGACACGTGGTATAAAAAGGTATACTGCTGGACCTGCAACAATACACCTCAACGTCTACTTCCTTAGTAACACTTTATGATCACAGTCATGAATAACCCTTTATAAATGCTTACAAATGTTTATAAATGATTGTAAATGTTTGCAAATCTTATAAATGATAAAACCTTGTAAGACTTATAATGCTGATACATGTTTCTAAATGTTAACAAAATGAAATACACTATTAATAAATGCTATGAATCACTTGCAAAATCATATTCATGAGTTATTATAGAGTTACCACTTCCTTCAGTAGTCTATAGCGGCAAAGGCGCACCATGGCTCAATACACGTCAACACTTTTTTATGGAAAAATATAAAATGATAAAATGTTAAAAACTAAAGTGAGCATGGATAATTTTTAATCTTCCACCTAATGTGCTGCAAAGGAAAGGAGATGAGTGTGTATCAGGCATCTTTAACACCGTTCCACTCTATTGGGTGGACCCATTTCTGATGACAGCTAAGGCTTCGTCTGATTGGCTCAGAGCCCAGTGTGTAATAGGCTAGCCCACGGAGCAGAACGGTGGGTGACGTCATTGGAGCTGAGAGATGAGAGAGTGTGTGATCCTAGCCCCTTCATAGCATACAACTTTCTACCAGGGCCCATAGGGCTTTGGTCAAAAGTAGTGCACTACATAGGGAGCCATTTGGGACCCAGATAGAGAGGACAGGGGTCCTGCTTGGCCTAGGCAGTGTTATGATGCTCATCTATATTCAGGAGAGAAGTATAGGGGGACAGTGATCGCCCCATACAGAGACGTATTACTGCACCGTTTAAGGCAAGGACGACAGGGGCACACAAGGATACGTATAGACAGGGACACCACACGTGACACTAGCATGAACAAAAACATGCAAACAAACATAAGACTATAATGTACATACACCCACAGTCTTGTACAACTAACCTTGTGGGGACACACAATTCAGTCCCATTCAAAATCTTATTTTCTCTAACCTTAACCCTAACCCTAGCTTCTACCTCTAATCCTAAACCTAATTCTAACCCTAACACCAATTATAACCTTAACCCTCCTTAACCCTCCTCCATGCTTCACGGTGGGAACCACACATGCAGAGGTCATCCATTCACCTACTCTGCGTGTCTCACAAACACACGGCGGTTGGAACCAAAAATCTCAAATTTGGACTCAGACGAAAGGACAGATTTCCACAGGTCTAATGTCCATTGCTCGTGTTTCTTGGCCCAAGCAAGTCTTTTCTTATTATTGGTGTCCTTTAGTAGTGGTTTCTTTGCAGCAATTCGACCATGAAGGCCTGATTCATGCAGTTTCCTCTGAACAGTTGATGTTGAGATGTGTCTGTTACTTGAACTCTGTGAAGCATTTATTTGGGCTGCAATCTGAGATGCAGTTAAATATAATGAACTTATCCTCTGCAGCAGAGGTAACTGGGTCTTCCTTTCCTGTGGCGGTCCTCATGAGAGCAAGTTTCATCATAGCGCTTGATGGCTTTTGTGACTGCACTTGAAGAAACTTTCAAAGTTCATGATATTTTCCGGATTTACTGACCTTCATGTCATAAAGTAATGATGGACTGTCGTTTTCTCTTTGCTTATTTGAGCTG
Organism: Brachymystax lenok tsinlingensis; assembly: GCA_030435695.1. Classification (NCBI taxonomy): domain Eukaryota; kingdom Metazoa; phylum Chordata; class Actinopteri; order Salmoniformes; family Salmonidae; genus Brachymystax; species Brachymystax lenok. Next base: position 29,059,309 of record CM059806.1, read on the forward strand.
TTCTTGCCATAATATGGACTTGGTCTTTTACCAAATAGGGCTATCTTCTGTATACCAGCCCTACCTTGTCACAACACAACTGATTGGCTCAAACGCATTAATTAACTTTTAACAAGGCACACCTGTTAATTGAAATGCATTCCAGGTGACTACCTCATGAAGCTGGTTGAGAGAATGCCAAGAGTGTGCAAAGCTGTCAACGCAAAGGGTGGCTACCTTGAAGAATCTCAAATATAAAATATATTTTGATTTGTTTAACACTTTTTTGGTTACTACATGATTCCATGTGTTATTTCATAGTTTTGATGTCTTCACTATTATTCTACAATGCAGAAAATAGTAAAACTAAAGAAAACCCCTTAAATGAGTTGGTGTCCAACCTTTTGACTGGTACTGTATGTATGTATGTATGTATGTATGTATACTGTACATATAGATATAGAGATAGATCTATATCTATACCAATATCTATATATGAGTGTGTGTGTAACCTACCTGTCTCTTGTCTTCTGGGGCCTTGAGGAACAAGGCGTTAATCACAGCGATGGTGTATGTCTGAATGTCCTGATCAGTCCTATCATTAGATGGATAACACAAAACCATGCTGTTCAGAACCAATCACACACTACAGGTACAGGGATGCTGTTGGATGCTTCCCAAATGGCACTCTATTCCCTACATAGTGCACTACTTTTGACCAGAGTTCTATGGGCCTTGGTCAAAAGTAGTCCACTATATAGGGAATAGGGTGCCACTTGGGATCCATCCATTGTATTTATTTGCCATGTTTCTCAAATGTGTTACTTCCCTGGTCTTTCTGTTAAAAGCATCCGCCCCTTTTTTTGCAATTCCCGCCTAAAATTACATACCCAAATCTAACTGCCTGTAGCTCAAGGCCTTGAAGCAAGGATATGCATGTTCTTGGTACCATTTGAAAGGAAACACTTTGAAGTTTGTGTAAATGTGAAAGGAATGTTGGAGAACACATTAGATCTGGTAAAACATAATACAAAGAAAGAAAAAAAACGTTATTTTGTATTTTTTTTGCACCATCATCTTTGAAATGCAAGAGAAAGGCCATAATGTATTATTCCAGCCCAGGTGCGATATATATGTTGGCCACTAGATGGCAGCAGTGTATGTGCAAAGTTGTAGACTGATCCAATGAACCATTGCATTTCTTAAAGATTTTGTATCAAGACTGCCCAAATGTGCCTAATTTGTTTATTAATAACTTTTCATGTTCAAAATTGTGCACTCTCCTCAAACAATAGCATGGTATTCTTTCACTGTAATAGCTCCTGTAAATTGGACAGTGCAGTCCACTGCCAATATCAGATATGTCTATGTCCTGGAAAATGTTCTTGTTACTTACAACCTCATGCTAATTAGCCTACGTTAGCTCAACCGGTTCCGTGGACGGGACACCAATCCCAAAAAGGTTTTAAGAGTACTTCCCAATCGAGGACACCGGAAAGTTTTAGTTAATTAAATCAATAGAGATATAACATGGATGAAACAGTTACCCCACTACTGGTCTAGGACCAGGGGCCGTTTGTATCAAGCGTCTAAAAGTAGGAGTGCTGATCTAGGATCAGTCTTGCCTTTTAAATCATAAGGTAAAAGGTAATATGGACATGTGGGGACCTGATACTAGTTCAGCACTCCTACTCTGAGACACTTGATAAGGCCACACATTTATTTTGTGAAATCTTGCTATAGGTTAGTGTTTTACGGTAATCTGATCCTAGCAGTTAGGGACAGCGTATATCTGTGGTACATAACATAGATGACAGTGCGGCTCTCTCTCACCCCTGCAGATGGGGTATAAGCTGTCCGATGGTGATCTCTTGCGCCACCTTCTGGTAGAGGT
>CM059806.1:29066181-29183681 GCA_030435695.1 Brachymystax lenok tsinlingensis
TCTCAACCAGCTTCATGAGGTAGTCACCTGGAATGCATTTCAATTAACAGGTGTGCCTTGTTAAAATGTTAATTTGTAGAACTTCTTTCCTTCTTAATTTCTTTTGACTGGTACTGTATATCAGCAGTCGCACACTGAGATGCTCCATACATACAGAGGACCAGAGCCTGGATCAGAGGCTAACAAAAGGACAGGATGAACATGGACAGGACTTGAACAGAGCTCCACAGTGACAACTGAAATGTAGATCCCAACACAAGGCTGACCTGCTACAGTAACGTGATACAGTACAAGGGACAACACAAACCCCTTGGTCAAACAGAACAACATGGACACCAGGGAGGACTAGATGCTCTGATTAACACAGTCAATCTACAGCTAGATCTTAATGTCATGTTTTGTGACAGAACAGTAAGTCTGTCACAAAATTAACATCAATCCCCAGGGATCTTAAATGTTTGGCAGTTGATGTTACAGCAATATACATTCTCAGCAGTTCTGGCACCTGTATGTTATGTTACTAGACCAATAGGGGGCGCAAAACTTGTTTAATTCACTGATACAGCAGCCCACATTAAAACAGCATGACGTCATGCCTCAGACTGAGATATTAGAAAGTACTGCTCCCTGGTGTCTCTTTTTCCTAAGCCTGTGAATTATCATATTACACTAGTTGGTTGGCAGGAATGTCGATGAGGATTGTAGAGTTATAAACACACACACACACGCCTGCACTTTCAAACTCTGGGGATAACAACTGTTGACGCATGAGTCATCTACATAAAAACATATTTAAAGAAATACGCCTGAGGTGGCAGTATACATCGTGGGGGAATTAAGTGGGCAGCCCTGCTTATAGGAGGACAGAGGGGGAGGGAAAATGATTAATAGGGAATGAATATGCATTTATAACATGTAAATACAGATCACTTGGGACACACATACTGAATGTAACTATGGTGGGCCTTCACCTCCCTGTACAAGAATGGAGGATACTCTGCTAGCTCCCATTGTAGAGGACAGATACAGTAACAGAATGGAATGTACCAGTTCCCATTGTAGAGGACAGATACACTAACAGAATGGAAGGTACCAGTTCCCATTGTAGAGGACAGATACACTAACTGTAATTCCAAGTGGCAGAGAGACTCTTCGTGGTCTATCAGGGCTGACCTTTCATGGTGCAGCCCTTTGCATGTGAGCGGCTAACTAGGAAGTCTCTCTGGGCTGGGGAGGCATAATGAGGATGGCATGTAGCAGAACAGTGTGTGTGTGTTTGTGTCACTATTTGGCCCGGTGTGTGTGTGTTTCAGACCGCTGAGGCCCTGTAAATGCTGTGTCCAGAGCCCTCAGGCTAGCCATCCATGAGAGGCTCCTGGGAATGACAAGCATTTGTTTGGATTCAGGGCCGTTCAGTACAGTGGAAACAGATCTAACTGTGTGTCATTGAATAGGGGGTGTAAGTGTGTGAGAAAGAGACAGTGTGTGTGTATGTGTGCACATGCAAATATGTGCATCTTGCCTCCACTGTGAGTTTTGACTCCGTAATCACTCTATGCTCGCATGGCCCTGGCATCTCTCTCTCTCTCTCTCTCTGCCTCTCAACCCTCTCTCTCTCTGCCTCTCAACCCTCTCTCTCTCCCTGTTTCTCTCTCCTTGCCTCTCAACCCTCTGCCTCTAAACCCCCCTCTCTCTCTCCCTGCCTCTCAACCCCCTCTCTCTCTCCCTGCCTCTCAACCCTCTGTCTCTCTGTCTCCTTGCCTCTCAACCCTCTCTCTCTTTCTCTCTGCCTCTCAACCCTCTCTCTCTCTGCCTCTCAACCCGCTCTCTCTCCCTGTCTCTCTCTCCTTGCCTCTCAACCCTCTCTCTCTGCCTCTAAACCCCCTCTCTCTCTCCCTGCCTCAACCCCCTCTCTCTCTCTCCTTGCCTCTCAACCCTCTCTCTCTTTCTCTCTGCCTCTAAACCCCCTCTCTCTCTCCCTGCCTCTCAACCCTCTGTCTCTCTCTGTCTCCTTGCCTCTCAACCCTCTCTCTCCCTCCTTGCCTCTCAACACTCTCTCTCTGCCTCTCAACCCCCCTATCCCTCTCAACCCTCTCTCTCCCTCGCTCTCCCCATGGAGTTCTAGTCAACATCACGGCTGAGAAACTCCACCTCAGCAAAACGCCACTGCCTGCCCTCGCCGTAACCTTCAGCTGAAACAGCGTCTACTTCCCGAATGGCACCCTCGTCCCTTCATAGTGCACTACTTTGCCCTGAGCCGTAGTAGAGCACTGAGGAATAGTTTGCCATTTGAGACATAGCCAACCTACCAGGCCCAAAGCCCAGCGAGACAGACCACGCTTTATTAAGAGAACACTGCTTGGGGATGGGGTGGGGTCGCCAGGGGTTTGGTTGGGATGTGCTGGAATGGAGGGTAGGAGTCTATAATTGTAAAAAAAATATATAAGTGTTGTGATTCTCATTGACTGTACTTATAAAATGACTTAATAAAACAATTGTTCACAAAAAAAAAGAACAGTGCTGGGTCAGGACCGGATCTGCTGGATGATTTGGAGCTGGTCGGTTGTTGTAAGCCAGAGCGTCTGAAAGTGTAAAGCTCAGAGAAACATTGCAGCTGTTCATCAGTCCAAGCGCCTTGTCTAAAGCTGTGTGCAGCTCTCAGAGAAAACAGGGTTGCACTTTGACAGTATCAGTATCACGCCACACCTGTACACAAGATTCTTCATCAGTTAGTCAATGGGGTCAAATATTTTCCGATGAGGATACTCTAAATTCAGGTGCTGCACTAGGGTCAGTTTTTGCCCCTACCCTCTCAGGATGGACAGTGCACCTGCAAGGGCTTCAGTTTCCCTAAACCTGATCTGAGACCTGCTGACTGAACACACCTAGGGTTGTCTGTAATACTGTGTACCACACTGGGACTGACCCTGGTACAGACCACGTCACCCTGTGGTACTAAATCCTCCACAGAGAACCTCAGAGCCCATCCACTCCATTGACTCTACATTAGCTGGCAGATAGGAGATGAGAATATGTGACTCGATGGCTTTTACTGTGGGCAAGTCAGCTAAATGTAATTTACAGGAGAGTATACTAGAGTAAGAGTTGATCAGAGGAGAGATGTAAGAGTTGATCAGAGGAGAGACGTAAGAGTTGATCAGAGAGGAGAAGTAAGAGTTGATCAGAGAGGAGAAGTAAGAGTTGATCAGAGAGAAGTAGTAAGAGTTGATCAGAGAGGAGAAGTAAGAGTTGATCAGAGGGGAGAAGTAAGAGTTGATCAGAGGGGAGAAGTAAGAGTTGATCAGAGAGGAGAAGTAAGAGTTGATCAGAGAGGAGACGTAAGAGTTGATCAGAGGGGAGAAGTAAGAGTTGATCAGAGAGGAGACGTAAGAGTTGATCAGAGGGGAGAAGTAAGAGTTGATCAGAGGGGAGAAGTAAGAGTTGATCAGAGGAGAGACGTAAGAGTTGATCAGAGGGGAGAAGTAAGAGTTGATCAGAGAGAAGTAAGAGTTGATCAGAGGAGAGAAGTCTGAGGTGGAGAAAGGAGGAGAGAAGAAGGGAGGAGAGAAAAGAAAGAGTACGTACTCTGTGCCGCTCTCCACCATCTGTGTGAGCAGTGAGATGCCGTCCAGGTTGATGAACTCCTGGGCGAAGGTGATGTCTCTGGAAGAGTTGGCCAGGTCCTTTAGGGCCTCTAGCTTGGCATCCATACTAGATGACTGGATCCTCTCGTGGAGCTGGCCCGCCATCTGAGACTGGAGAGGAGGGGGAGACAGCCGGGGAGAGGGCAGAGACAGGGTTAAACACTGAACATATACACATGTTGAGCAGTCGTCAGACTGGAGATAAAAGTGAGAGAACAGTGTAGGCCTGGCAAGGGGGAAGAGGGAGAGAGTTATGCAGTCAACATACACAGTACACAGAACCAGCGGAGTTGTTGACTTAACTGGCTTGAAGTGCTGGTAAAGACTAGTGTCATTTCTTCCATTATGGATGGAGCTGATAGTACAACATGTGTAAACTAAGTCAGAGCTTCCCTTTTTGCAGCCATGTCTTCAGCGCAGACTGTTATTGGCTTCAAGGGATAAGCCAGGCCACAAGTATGCAGAGAAGGTGAAAAAAGTGATATCTATCTAACACTCTGCATGGGCCTGTCTGGAGTGAATTTCACCTCAACAGCAGACACTATTCCAGGCTTTGGAAGAATGACCTCTCAGCCTCTCTATCTATCCGGGATTAGAGGAAGAAGAAGGCAGGAGGAAGGGTGGACAGGAGAGATTAAGATGTCATGATAGGGATGGCAGACACTGTCACAATACTCAGTTTCTAACAAAATCATCATGTTACAAACAGGAAGGAATGATGGCCTTATGGTCGTGTGAGTTGAATAAGTAGTACATCACTCAACTTAACCCTAAACTGTGTCTTTCCACTTAACCCTGAAATTCTCCTATACTCTGAAAGGTTTCAGTTAACTTTACTATGGAATGTGACGTTCAACTTCACTTTGAAATGGAGAAAAAGTAAAAGTATCAAAAGGAGATGTAGCTTTTTAACATTAAACTATTGCATCTCCATGAAGAAAGACTCCCTTCCTCTTTCAGTATGTTTTAGGACAAACTTAATGAATACATAACCCAAACTTACAGGAGAAGTTGTCAGTCGCAGTATAGAACCATTCTTTATGTCATTGCGATTCTGCGGAGACAGGAGAGGGACAATTTAGAGGTGTGATTTCTAACATTGAATGCTGAGGTGGATTATTATTCTTTAGGCCAATATGACAAAGCTTAACAAGAAAGTTAAAGCCAACCTTTTCTGTGATGTAGAAATTAGTGGAATCAGCATTTTGCAGAGCAAAGTTTTCGTGGTTCCCCAAAGACCATCTGAAGAAGAAAATGTAAAACATTAAAACGCATTTGAGCTTTGAATTGGAAGAACACTGCATCTCTCAATGGCAGATAAAAACACACTCAGTAGGATTTTTATTTAAATACATTACATAAACACAACTACACAGCATTTCTTCAAGGTTATCAGAGACCGAGAGACAGCGAGAGAGAGAGAGAAAGATTTCCTTACCCTTCGCACACTTCTTTGATAATGGCTGAGAGGGGCTTTTTCTGAGAAAAGAAGAATGAGAAACTATAGTTCATCCTCATTAGAAAACACACTATCCTTTAAGTACAGCTACTTCAATGGAAGTGGGGGAACAATGACTTTATATTATATGAGATGAGATGAATTCAAATAGAACCACAAAGCATTCCCAGATCTGTTTGTGCCATCTTGCCAACACATATGGTCATTGTCACGCCAGTTGGCAAGATAGCACAAACAGATCTGGGACCAGTCTACGTTTATAACATCATGCAGGGCGGAGTGGTACAGTGGTCAGTGGTCGAGGAGCTGGACAGAATGGTCCAAACCCTATGTCAAAAACAGGTGTGAGTCCCAAATCGCTCCCTATTCCCTACATAGTGCACTACTTCTGACCAGGGCCCTATGGCTCCTTATTCCCTACATAGTGCACTACTTCTGACCAGGGCCCTATGGCTCCCTATTCCCTACATATTGCACTACTTTGACCAGGGTGCCATTTGGGATGCACACCAGATGTTCTGCTGTTGAATCAACAACCATCTGCACATCATTATAGTTCCATAAAAGATTTCAGTGGTATTGTGTATGAAGTCCCTCTCCAGACAGAAGGTAACTATGAAGTCACTCTCCAGACAGAAGGTAACTATGAAGTCCCTCTCCAGACAGAAGGGACAAAAGGATGGGGTTTGTTGTGTGTTTTTGTGACAGCCAGTATTTTTTATTAATTTCACCTTTATTTAACCAGGTAGGCCAGTTGAGAAAAAGTTATCATTTACAACTGTGACCTGGCCAAGATAAAGCAAAGCAGTGCGACACAAACAACACATAGTTACACATGGAATAAACAAACATACAGTCAATAATACAATAGAAAAGGTCTATATACAGTGTGTGCAAATGAAGTAATATTAGGGAGGTAAGACAATAAATAGGCCATAGTGGTGAAATAATTACAATTTAGCAATTATACACTGGAGTGATAGATGTTCAGAAGATGAATGTGCAAGTAGAGATACCGCGGTGGAGCAAAAGGAGCAAAAAAATAAATAATAATATGGGGATGAGGTAGTTGGGTGGGCTATTTACAGATGGGCTATGTACAGGTGTAATGATCTGTAAGCTGCTCTGACAGCTGATGCTTAAAGTTAGTGAGGGAGAATATGATTCTCCAGATTCAGTGATTTTTGCAATTCGTTCCATACTAAAATATTAACTTTAGTGTAAACATGCATGGAAACACACGCACACAACCTTAGCAGTGTCCGTTGGCACCCTAGCCCCAGCTCTCTTCTCCCCCGTCCACCTCTACCCTTACCTCCAGGTCAGAGGCTTACCCAGGCTTCCTCCCTCCCAGCTGCTCCAGCCCCTCTGAGCTACAGTAGCTAGCGTTGTCTCATTAGCATGTTCAGTACTTAGATCAATTCTGACGCTAAACAAGCAAATGTTTGGGTAGCGGCATGGGAGGCACAGCAGCAGAGTTCTAGAGAGAAATAAACTGTGGTGCTGCATGATGGAGTGACGCAGAAGTTCTCTCTGAAGAGGCTCTTTAGATTTATGCAGAGCTGGTCTCAATGGGCTCCAGAGCACTGAGCGGAGCTGGTTTAACACAGTAAGAGTGACTCAGTCTCCAATGGAGGCAGGCGGGCATATGCTGCTAAAGTACAGAGGCCACAGAGGAGAGGAGATATGGACAGATGGAGGGAGGAGAGATAGAGGGAGGAGAGTAGAGAGAGGGAGGAAGGAGAGAAGAGAGAGAGATGAGAGGGAGGGAGGGAGGGAGGGAGGGAGGGGAGTAGAGAGAGAGTTGAGAGGGAGGGAGGAGAGTAGAGAGAGAGATGAGAGGGAGGGAGATAGAGAAGGGGAGGAGGGAGAGAGAGAGGGGGAGGAGGGGAGAGATGGAGGGAGGAGAGGAGGAGGAGAGTGGAGACAGAGGGAGGGAGGGAGGGAGGGAGGGAGGGAGGGAGGGAGGGAGGAGGGAGGGAGGGAGGGAGGGAGGGAGGGAGGGAGGGAGGAGGAGAAAGAGAGAGGAGGAGAAGAGAGAGGGGGGAGGAGAAGAGAGAGGGGGGAGGAGAAGAGAGAGGGGGGAGGAGAAGAGAGAGGGAGGGGAGGAGAGATCGAGGGAGGGGAGGAGAGATCGAGGGAGGGGAGGAGAGATCGAGGGAGGGGAGGAGAGGAGAGATCGAGGGAGGGGAGGAAAATGCAAATACATCCAACAAATTTGTAGAGTCACAAGCTTGATGTAGTCATTGCATGTTATGAATATGTACCAAATATTGCATTTGTACTACTATAATGCAGATAAATGAATTCGTCCCAATACTTTTGGTCCCCTAAAATGTGGGGACTATGTGCAAAAAGTGCTGTAATTTCTAAACGGTTCACCCGATTACCCTCACAGTCATTGTTTAGCTCAAAAAACTTGAGGGACCAAATACAACCACCTGCGGGCCGGCCGCCAGGTGGGGAACGCTGCTTTAGGCCCTGTGAACAAGACTCGTGTCTGCACTAATCAGAGACAGTCACAGGACTAGCATCACATAGGAATAACGCCACTGGTTGTGAGACAATGTGTGAAAGCAGTACAGGCAGTCTATTGGGCAATGGACCTCTCTTTTTGATCAGGCACTGACCTGGTCTATCTCCATGAGCTTAGGGAAGGCCCCCGGCCACTCAATGGCCACCTTGACGATGTCGGAGGGCGGTGGCATGGTGGAGGGGTATGGAGGTGCCTCTCAAAGTCTCACTGAGGAGCTCTCATCCAAACCTGGAGGGGAGAGAAACAGAAAGAGGGGGGTCACGTTATTCAATGGACAGAATATAATAGAATAGACTAGAATTCATCCATTTGCTTAGAAATTCTAAATGTGTTGCTGACACAGCACTATGATACAGTAGTAATCCAAGCCAACTGCACAAAGAGGCACACTCACACAGTCTATATTGAAACCAAGTGACATCAATATTCAAGAGTTCACAAGGTCAGTGATGAAATATTAATGAGAGTCATGATGGAAAAAGTGGTGGAAAAAGTACCCAATTGTCATACTTGAGTAAAACCTTAATAGAAACTGACTCAAGTAAAAGTGAAAGTCACCCAGTAAAATCCTACTTGAGTAAAAGTCTAAAAGTATTTGGTTTTAAATATTCTTAAGTATCAAAAGTAAATCTATAAATCATTTTACACTCCATATATTAGGCAAACTAGACAGCACACATTTTTTAAAATGTATTTACAGATAGCCAGTGGGCACACTCAAACACATAATTTATAAACAAAGCATTTGTTTTTAGTGAGTCTGCCAGATCAGATGCAGTAGGGATGACCAGGCATGTTCTCTTGAATTAAACCATTTTCCTGTCCTGCTAAGCATTCAAAATGTAACGAGTACTTTTGGGTGTCAGGGAAAATGTATGGAGTAAAAAGTACATCATTTTATTTAGGAATGTAGTGAAGTAAAAGTATAAATAGTAAAGTACAGATATCCCCAAAAACAACTTAAGTAGTACTTTATAGTATTTTTACTTAAGTACTTTACACCACTGACTAGGGCACAGCTTCATTAAGTGTATTCATTACACTCACTTATAGAGATCCCCGTACACAGTCCATGTCTCAAGGCTTAAAAATCCTTCTTTAACCTGTCTCCTCCTCCCCTTCATCTACACTGATTGAAGTGGATTTAACAAGTGACATCAATAAGGGATCATATCTTTCACCTGGATTCACCTGGTCAGTCTGTCATGGAAAGAGCAGGTGTTCCTAATGTTTTGTACACTGGGTGTATATAGGGAGTAATTGGGCACAACCATAGAAGACTGTACCAACAAATAGTACCGACAAATTGTAAACAAACAAATCGATTGACAAAGAAACTGTCATCAAGCAGTTCACTGCGAAAAACATTGTCCACAATAGCCTGTATGTACGATACCCAAGATATTAAACTACAGCATAGCAGAAAGAGTAAGAGTGGGCCTCCGCAGAGGTGTTGCTACTAAACCCGACCTCAGCAGCCCATCTCCAGGGGCCAGGGTGTGTCGTGCTTGGCTCTGGGTGATAAGAGCAGTGCAGCCAGCATCAGAGGTGTTACAGGCCTGAGGAGCATTAGCAGACACACACACACCCACAACTTTCACACCCACAACTCTCACACCCACAACTCTCACACCCACACTTGTGTGCGCACATTCATGCTCACTCAGACACACACATTTTCTCTGTGAGAGACACACACACACACACACACACACACACACACACACACACACACACACACACACACACACACACACACACACACACACACACACCTGGCAGTGAACAGTAATCCTGCGTGACTCAGGCCAGGGATAAAAGCGCTGAGTATTACTGAGAAAGCAGAAAGGAAGAAGTTTAGCAGAGAGAGAGATGGATAGAGAGATCTGATTCCCCCTGGCTTTCTCAGACAAGACTGGTTAAGTTGTCATCTGCACTCAGAGAAGACCAGAAGACCGGACACAGACTACGGAGTACTTGATTTCAAACCACAAGGGAGGACTTCACCGTATGACGACACCAAATGTCGGAAACTGTAGAGTACTGTAGATATAGAATACGTACCAAATGACACCCTATTCCTTAGGTAGTGCACGACTTTTGCCCCCTAACCTATGGGCTCTGGTCAAAAGTAGTGCACTACACAGGGAATGGGGTCCCATTTGGGACGCAGACAGTATATCAAGCACTGTAGATATGCAAAACCCAGCCAAGCAACATCGTGTTATTTATTCAGTATTTCAGTCTGGATCATCTTCACTCCTGAAGGAGAAGCCCCTTTACATATTTAATCCTCTTTCATATATACATGGACCCAGTCCTCCATGGGAGGCAACAATACCACCCTATTCCCTATCCGCTGCACTACATTTAACCAGGGCCCATTGGAGCTCTGGCCAAAAGAAGTGCACTATGTAGCGAATAGAAGGTTTGTGTCCCAAAGGGCCCTATTAGTGTACTATAGGAATAGGGTGCCATTTGGGATGTGCATCTCTCTCTCTCTCTCTCTCTCTCAAAAAAACAGTCGTCATGTCATCTGCCTGGTCTGGTGTACTGTGACTGTGTAGCTCACCCCATAATAAGCACAGCCCTTGTTCAGGGCCCGTTGCCATGGGAGCCATAGCTTCAGTAGACACTAGCTAGCTGCATCTTTACCTCCATCCAGGGTGTGTCACAAAGACAGTCAGTCACCTTTTGTTTGTTGTCATTTGAATTTACCGAAATTCATGAGAACCACCAGTCTTTTTTACACCATTCAAATAAATCGGAGGGAAATAAAGGACTCTCAGTTTAAACATTGGAGTGTGTATAATTAGAACTTTGAGAAACAGCCTTCAGTGGACACGTGTGTGTGTGTGTGTGTGTGTGTGTGTGTGTGTGTGTGTGTGTGTGTGTGTGTGTGTGTGTGTGTGTAGGGCTGTGACTCAAAAAGTCACAGCTTTTCTCTGCAACTTAATTATTACCATTACACTGTTATTATCAGTATCATTTAATTATTCAAGTTATTATTACCTCTAAATATCAGTCTAGTATACAAATTTCGAAATGTCAGATTGGAGAGGATTGTCACATTTTCGTATTGACACAACTTAACGCATAGGCGATCAGACAAAGGAAACGTGCAATTTCACTATGTCACCGTTTTCTACTTTTCATTATGTTTTCATTTCTGTTTTGTCTGTGTCCATTTTGTTTAAATGTATGTTACTGTTGTCTTAGGCTTATAAGGCCCTGTGTAAAAATGGGCGGTCACAATTCTGTTTGTTCATGCTTCTTAATAAAACCCATTTGAAACAAGCCATTATTATCATGGCATTATTATTATTACTTATAAATATGAATCTACAAATTAAGAAATGCCAGGTTGGAGAAGATCAATCGCATTTTTTAAATACTGATATATGCCTACCTTGTTTTAATAGGGATCCTATTTCGACGCGGAAATCAGTACGCCTGCTATTAGGGCAAGTTTATCTACATGAATAGAAAGTTCTGAAATAAATGTGTTTTTTCCCAATATTAATGATGTAGGCTTATTTAAACGGTTTTGCCGGTTATTTTATTTTCATGGTCGTCATCTGTAACCGTTAGTTACCCGGTAATTTTTACATGGTTATTAAATTACCGTCACGGGCCTACGTGTCTGTGGCCTTCCAGACCTGCAGCTGTCTGTGTTAATGAAACCAGGCTCCTCACTGAAATCCCTGACTCTCTCCGTTCATGCCTCTCCCTTGTTTATGCTCATTCAGAGAAAATTGTGTTTTTGTCCTTCGCTCTAGGAAAGCGGAGGGTGGCAAAGAGAGACCGAGAGAAAGAACACAGGAGGAAGTATTGACTTGATGAGCACAAGCTGGCCTTTTCTGTGAGCAGAGGAGCATGACTGCACGCACGCACACACACACACACACACACAGCCTTTCACTCTTTAAAGAAAAAATGTATTCATCCTGTCAACAAGTTCATCCTGTCAATCAGATCTGTCATGATCTTTCAACACAGGAGCAGCAGCAGTGGAAGTGTCACAGTCAACCTCAGTGCACCCATCTTCCTTCCTTTCCCCTTACAACAGCAGCTCTGTCAGAGAGTTGAGACCTTGGCTGTGTCCCAATGACACCCTATAGATCTCTGGTCAAAAGTAGTGCACTACGTAGGGAATAGGGTGCCATTTGTGATGCATATCGTCATCCCTCCTCTCTCATCACAGAGAGAAGCAGTAAACAGTAACTCTAGTGGAGGGGATGGGTTGAGGAGAGGGGCAGTCAGGGCTGCCAGGAACACTGTCATTCTGCTCTGGGTTCATTTATAGGCATCAAGGCTGCACTGGGATACACAGCAGATATGCCCATCAAGATTTACTCTGTGTGTGTGTGTGTGTGTGTGTGTGTGTGTGTGTGTGTGTGTGTGTGTGTCTCTCATACCCGGGAGGCACGTATCTCTGCCTCATATTTTATGCAAATTGTGGTTTTGTTACTGGGCAAGCCGTTGTCAAAGGCCATCCTGTCATGGTAGTTGATACCCTCAGGAATATGTGGACCATACCTGTACAACACAGCTCTGCCAGAGGGGCTAATAAGACATGAATGTCCCTCTCTTTCCTTCTCCCCATGCCCCTGTGCCTCGTTTGAGGTGACAAGGGGCACCACGGGGTTGTACAAAACAAAGTCATCAGCGATTGGATCGTCTCTAACCAATCATCATCGAAGCCCATGACGAATTTTCAAACCGTCGCTTTACCCACATGTGTTCTGGCTCTGGCCCAACCCAGAGCAAGGAGTCTGGGTAGCCAGGCAACACTCTTTCTCTCTCTGTTCCTCCCTATCTTTATAGAAAACATTAGGGATTGAAACGTTGCAGCTGTACTGTCTCTAAACCAATAAAGCTCTGTAGGATCAGATCCATTCCCTCACACAGATTTCCAGTCCTTCACTTGGTTTCATTAAAGTAATGTACTGCGTAACATAACGAGCTGGCTAGACATCAAATCATTGTTTATCAGGGTGAATGGACCATCTAAGGACAGTAGCAAAGCACTACTGACTGACTGGCAATAATCCTGACAGAATGTGCATCCCGAATGGCACCCTTTACCCAATATAGTGCACTACCTTTGACCAAGGCCCATAGGGAGGCCACACCAATAGGCCTCTGGTCAAAAGTGCACTACGTAGGGAATAGGGTGCCATTTGGGATGTAGCAATATCCTTAATAATAATAATTTATTTGGTATGATGGATGAGGATGTGGAACTGGGCCAGACTATAATCTCACTTCAAAAACGCCCACTGGCACCACCACCTGTGGTAAATCAGAGTGACACGTGCAGCGAGAAGGTCACACCACTAAAGTGACGTTAATCCACTGGATTATTTCAGACACGGAAAGAGTGACATTACAACAACAAAAAAGAATCACCCTAAGGTCCTGTAAATCAATCTCACCAAAAGGACACAACAGGAAGAACACACATCAATACAGGCGGTGGTAAAGAGGGGACGAGAAAGGAAGAGAGGGAGAGTGCCAGGTTTCAGCAAAATTATTTATGAGGTAACATAAGAGGTCTTGTCCTCTGCAGAGAGGAAGGAAGGAGAGAGGAAGAGGGAGGAGAGTTCTGGGAGGAGATGGAGGGAGAGAACGAAAGAGAGAAGAGAGGAAAAAGAAAGGTTAGAGTGTCGAGTGAGGGATAAAGAGGAAAGACAGAACATTTTAATTTGACTTCACTAACAACAAGAGAGCTTTGTTGTTGCCCATTTCCTCCTATTAAAAAAAAAACAAGGGGGTAGGCCTACCTGTTTGACAGACGCAACTATGCTATAGATTTGTCGGTATAGTCAAATCCTCCAATACTGTCACCATGCACTCCATAAAAACCTTGGTGTCTGGGAAGGGCTTGGTCTGTTCTGTTAAAACCAGGGCTCAAATTGAGTGAGGATATGCCATATCCTTTGTTAAAGAAAAGGGCAAAAATTATACCTATTGTTAGAACTTAATTTTGAAATAAATAAAGTGTCCAGATAATATAAAGCATTCTATAATAATGCTTAACTCCGTGATGCCTTATGCTAGAAACAAGCACTAAAATGCCCACAAAAGAGGAGACTGACGCATATGGGATATATTGATTTCTCTCTATGACAATCTGAAGCTGAGTTGTGGCCTTCAATATTGGAGGACACAAAAAAATATGTATTTTCTATTCTGTCCCTATTAATTGAGCTTTTCATTTTCTGAAAAGAGAAGGGAAGCCAGCAGTTGAAGCTTACATTTTTCTGCGTCGGTCGAGCCTCTGTCTGGGTGGAAAGTTAACTTTTGAAAGTGCCATGCTTAGATTCATAAGGATGTCTAATAATTAATTATTTGCAAACAAGACACTCTGGTTTGATATTGGAGAAATATGCCTATTTCTCTGTGCATTCTTCCCTGAAACTTCCATTTTCATTATCCACCTTTCTTGAGACTTTTTCAGAGCGACATTTTCTCTTGATTGCAAGGAGTTTTTCTCCAATCAATCATTGCACAAAGAAATATAAAAAATAAAATTCATAGTGACATTGGTGATTTTAACAGTGTAATCAGAGTGAAAATATTAGCATATGTTATTGACATTGAACTGAACTGAATATTATATAGCCTACGAACCAGATGTGTTGAGCCTGAAACGAACCCACAAATGCTGACGCTTCAGATACACAACTAGTCTAAAGGCCAGTTTTATTGCTTCTTTAATCAGAACAACCGTTTTCAGCTGTGCTAACATAATTGCAAAACGGTTTTCTAATGATCAATTAGCCTTTTAAAATTATAGACTTGGATTAGCTAACACAACGTGCCATTGGAACACAGGAGTGATGGCTGCTGATAATGGGCCTCTGTACGCCTATGTAGATATTCCATAAAACAATCTGCCGTTTCCAGCTACAATAGTCATTTACAACATTAACAATGTCTACACTGTATTTTTGATAAATTTGATGTTATTTTAAATGGACAAAAAATGTGCTTTCGTATTGACACAATACGGGGGGGTACTGGGCTGACACCTTGTATAGATTTCAAAAGAGCCTTAACCCCAGCGCTTCATCTGACACCTCCACAAAGGACCGTGGCTTACCAAGGGGCCAGGGTGTGACACCATGCTACAGACAGCTTACAAAGGAGCCAGTAACCTTTATCTGTGTAAGAAACAAAGGCCACAGAGACAGGCACAGTGAGTTATCATCGCCTACGAGACGGAAACACACAGAGAGAGAGAGATGGAGTGACAGAGACACACCCGATGAAACACCCGCTACAATTATGACACTGGGCTGACACCTTGGGACTGTCGAGTGAGGGATCAACACACCGCAAGAGAGACACATTGAAGAACCTGCTTCAAGCCAGTTCACACACACTGAAACACACTCTAGCCATGCTTTCAGTGCCCTGTTACACCCTGAGGGAGTCTCACACAAACACACACAGTAGGCCTAAGTACTGTCGTTGTTATTCACACAGAAGCACCCACAGGAAAATCCCTCGTAAGAGCTCATTGAAAGTGAGATTTATTCTCTTTGTCCTGTGAAACTGTGCCCACATACCCCTATCAGAGTTCCCCCTGGGTGGTAGACACAGGCAGACAAAACTATGAATAATTAAGGAGGAAGAGAAACAGAAAGAGAGGAGGGCACTGGAGGGAAACATGGCAGAGCTGTAACAAAAGGAAAGAGGACATGTTGTGAGTGACAGGCAGCAAATTCAAAGTTGAACATCATCGTGAGAAATCATGTGGAGAAATCATCAATTAATAAAACATTACTCATTCCCTCTCACAGAGCATCTCTTTTAGTCACACCCAGCTTGCTAAAGACAGTCGACAATGACAGACAGACAGGCACACACACACACACGGGACAGCAGTGGAGAAGGTGGAAAGTTAAGTTCCTCGGTGTACATATCACCGACAAACTGAAATGGTCCACGCACACAGACCGTGTGGTGAAGAAAGCGCCTCTTCAAGCTCAGGAGGCTGAAAAAAACGAGGCTGAAAAGATTTTGGCTTGTCACCCGAAAACCCTCACCAACTTTTACAGGTGCACAATTAAGAGCATCCTGTCGGGCTCCATCACCGCCTGGTACAGCAACTGCACCGCCCACAACCGCAGGGCTCTCCATAGGGTAGTGCGGTCTGCACAACGCATCACTGGTGGCAAACTACCTGCCCTCCAGGACACCTACAACACCTGATGTCACAGGAAGGCAAAAAAGATCATCAAGGACAACAACCACCTGAACCACTACCTGTTCACCCCGCTTCCATCTAGAAGGTGAGGTCAGTACAGGTGTATCAAAGCTGGGACAGAGAGATTGAAAAACAGCTTCTATCTTAAGGCCATCAGACTGTTAAACAGCCATCACTAGCACAGAGAGGTGGCTGCCTACCTACAGACGTGATATCATTGGCCACTTTAATAAATGGAACTAGACACTTTAATAATGCCACTTTAAGAATGTGTACATATCTCGGATTACTCATCTCATATGTACACTACCGTTCAAAAGTGTGGGGTCACTTAGAAATGTCCTTGTTTTTGAAAGAAAAGCTACTTTTTTGTCCATTTAAATAACATCAAATTGACCAGAAATACAGTGTAGACATTGTTAATGTTGTAAATGACTATTGTAGCTGGAAACGGCCAATTTTGTATGGAATATCTACATTGGCGTACAGAGGCCCATTATCAGCAACCATCACTCGTGTGTTCCAATGGCACATTGTGTTAGCTAATCCAAGTTTATCATTTTAAAAGGCTAATTGATGATTAGAAAACCCTTTGCAATTATGTTAGCACAGCCGAAAACTGTTGTTCTGATTAAATAAGCAATAAAACTGGCCTTCTTTAGACTAGTTGAGTATCTGGAGCATCAGCATTTGTGGGTTTGATTACAGGCTCAACATGGCCAGAAACAAAGAACCTTCTTCTGAAACTCGTCAGTCTAAGAAACTGAAGATCTCTTACAACGCTGTGTACTACTCCCTTCACAGAACAGTGCAAACTGGCCTAACCAGAATAGAAAGAGGAGAGGGAGGCCCCGATGCACAACTGAGCAAGAGGAGAAGTACATTAGTGTCTAGTTTGAGAAACAGATGCCTCACAAGTCCTCAACTGGCAGCTTCATTAAATAATACCCGCAAAAATAGTACCCCCCCAGTCTCAACGTCAACAGTGAAGAGGCGACTCCGGGATGCTGGCCTTCTAAGCAGAGCTGCAAAGAAAAAGTCATATCTCAGACTGGCCAATAAAAAGAAAAGATTAAGATGGGGAAAAGAACACAGACACTGGACAGAGGAACTCTGCCTCAGCTGATGTCACAAAGTGCTGTACAGAACCCAGCCTAAAACCCCAACTACTACTACTACTGACTGTGTGTCTCTGCAGGCTACTACACTACTACTACTGTCTGTCTCAGCAGGTTAATAATACTACTGTCTAAGCAGGGTACTACAGTACCTGTCTCTCTGCAGGTTAATACACTACTACATGTGTCTAAGCAGGCTACTACACTACTACCACCTGTGTCTCTGCAGGTTACTACACAACTACAGTCTAAGCAGGCTACTATACTACTACTACTACCACCACCTCAGCAGGTTACTACTACTACCCCCACCATCTCAGCAGGTTACTACTACATCTCAGCAGGCTACTACAATACTACTACTACTATTGTCTCAGCAGGCTACTACTACCTCAGCAGGTTACTACTACTACCACCTCAGCAGGTTACTACTACTACCACCTCAGCAGGTTACTACTACTACTACTACCACCACCACCTCAGCAGGTTACTACTACCACCACCACCACCACCTCAGCAGGTTACTACTACCTCAGCAGGTTACTACTACTACCACCACCTCAGCAGGTTACTACTACTACTACCACCATCTCAGCAGGTTACTACTACTACTACTACTACTACCACCACCACCACCACCATCTCAGCAGGTTACTACTACTACTACTACTACTACCACCGTCTCAGCAGGTTACTACTACATCTCAGCAGGCTACTACAATACTACTACTATTGTCTCAGCAGGCTACTACTACTACTACCACCACCTCAGCAGGTTACTACTACTACTACCACCACCTCAGCAGGTTACTACTACCTCAGCAGGTTACTACTACTACCACCACCTCAGCAGGTTACTACTACTACTACCACCACCACCTCAGCAGGTTACTACTACCTCAGCAGGTTACTACTACTACCACCACCTCAGCAGGTTACTACTACTACCACCACCACCACCACCACCACCACCACCACCACCACCACCACCTCAGGAGGTTACTACTACTACTACTACCACCATCTCAGCAGGTTACTACTACTACTACCACCACCTCAGCAGGTTACTACTACTACTACCACCATCTCAGAAAGGTTACTACTACTACTACCACCACCATCTCAGCAGGTTACTACTACATCTCAGCAGGCTACTACAATACTACTACTATTGTCTCAGCAGGCTACTACTACTACTACCACCTCAGCAGGTTACTACTACTACTACCACCACCACCACCACCATCTCAGCAGGTTACTACTACCACCACCTCAGCAGGTTACTACTACTACTACCACCACCACCACCACCTCAGCATGTTACTACTACTACCACCACCTCAGCAGGTTACTACTACTACTACCACCATCTCAGCAGGTTACTACTACTACCACCACCACCACCACCACCACCTCAGCAGGTTACTACTACTACTACCACCACCATCTCAGCAGGTTACTACTACTACTACCACCACCATCTCAGCAGGTTACTACTACTACTACCACCACCATCTCAGCAGGTTACTACTACTACTACTACTACTACCACCTCAGCAGGTTACTACTACTACTACCACCATCTCAGCAGGTTACTACTACTACTACCACCGTCTCAGCAGGCTACTACAATACTACTACTATTGTCTCAGCAGGCTACTACTACTACTACTACCTCAGCAGGTTACTACTACTACCACCACCAGCTCAGCAGGTTACTACTACTACTACCACCACCATCTCAGCAGGTTACTACTACTACTACCACCATCTCAGCAGGTTACTACTACTACTACTACCACCACCATCTCAGCAGGTTACTACTACTACTACTACCACCGTCTCAGCAGGCTACTACAATACTACTACTATTGTCTCAGCAGGCTACTACTACTACTACCTCAGCAGGTTACTACTACCACCACCGCCTCAGCAGGTTACTACTACTACTACCACCACCACCTCAGCAGGTTACTACTACCACCGTCTCAGCAGGTTACTACTACTACCACCACCGTCTCAGCAGGTTACTACTACTACCACCGTCTCAGCAGGCTACTACTACTATTGTCTCAGCAGGCTACTACTACTACTACTACTACTACTACTACTACTACTACTACTACTACTACTACTACTATCTCAGCAGGTTACTACTACCACCACCACCACCGTCTCAGCAGGTTACTACTACTACTACTAACTGTCTCTGTCTAAGCAGGTTACTACTACTACTAGTACTACTACTACTACTACTACTACTAACTGTCTCTGTCTAAGCAGGTTACTACTACTACCTGTCTCTGTCTTAGCAGGCTACTACACTACTACTACTAACTGTCTCTGTCTTAGCAGGCTACTACACTACTACTACAGACTGTCTCAGCAGGCTACTACAGTACTACTACTACTAACTGTCTGTCTAAGCAGGCTACTACAGTACTACTACCACCACCTGTCTGTCTCAGCAGGCTACTACAGTACTACTACTACTACTACTACTACTACTAACGGTCTGTCTCAGCAGGCTACTACAATACTACTACCACCTGTCTGTCTCAGCAGGCTACTACACTACTACTACTACCACCTGTCTGTCTCAGCAGGCTACTACAATACTACTACTATTGTCTCAGCAGGCTACTACTACTACCACCACCATCTCAGCAGGTTACTACTACCACCACCACCACCACCATTTCAGCAGGTTACTACTACTAGTCTCAGCAGGTTACTACTAGTCTCAGCAGGTTACTACTACTACTGTCTCGGCAGGTTACTACTACTACTACTACTACTACTACCACCACCTCAGCAGGTTACTACTACTACTACCACCATCTCAGCAGGTTACTACTACTACTACCACCGTCTCAGCAGGCTACTACAATACTACTACTATTGTCTCAGCAGGCTACTACTACTACTACCTCAGCAGGTTACTACTACTACTGCCACCACCACCAGCTCAGCAGGTTACTACTACTACTACCACCACCACCATCTCAGCAGGTTACTACTACTACTACCACCATCTCAGCAGGTTACTACTACCACCATCTCAGCAGGTTACTACTACTACTACTACTACTACTACCACCATCTCAGCAGGTTACTACTACTACTACTACTACCACCCTCTCAGCAGGCTACTACAATACTACTACTATTGTCTCAGCAGGCTACTACTACTACTACCTCAGCAGGTTACTACTACCACCACCACCTCAGCAGGTTACTACTACTACTACCACCACCACCTCAGCAGGTTACTACTACCACTACCACCACCACCTCAGCAGGTTACTACTACCACCGTCTCAGCAGGTTACTACTACTACTACTACTACCACTACCGTCTCAGCAGGTTACTACTACTACCACCGTCTCAGCAGGCTACTACTACTATTGTCTCAGCAGGCTACTACTACTACTACTACTACTACTACTACTACTACTACTACTACTACTACTATCTCAGCAGGTTACTACACCTACTACTACTACTACTACTACTACTACTACTACTACTACTACTACTACTATCTCAGCAGGTTACTACTACCACCACCACCACCGTCTAAGCAGGTTACTACTACTACTAACTGTCTCTGTCTAAGCAGGTTACTACTAGTACTACTACTACTACTACTAACTGCCTCTGTCTAAGCAGGTTACTACTACTACCTGTCTCTGTCTTAGCAGGCTACTACACTACTACTACTAACTGTCTCTGTCTTAGCAGGCTACTACACTACTACTACAGACTGTCTCAGCAGGCTACTACAGTACTACTACCACCACCTGTCTGTCTCAGCAGGCTACTACAGTACTACTACTACTACTACTACTAACGGTCTGTCTCAGCAGGCTACTACAATACTACTACCACCTGTCTGTCTCAGCAGGCTACTACACTACTACTACTACCACCTGTCTGTCTCAGCAGGCTACTACTACTACTACTACCACCACCATCTCAGCAGGTTACTACTACTACCACCACCACCACCACCACCACCACCACCACCACCACCACCATTTCAGCAGGTTACTACTACTAGTCTCAGCAGGTTACTACTAGTCTCAGCAGGTTACTACTACTACTACTGTCTCGGCAGGTTACTACTACTACTACTACTACTACTACTACTACTACTACTACTACTACACAGCAGGTTGCTACAGTACTACAACTACTAGTAACTGTCTCTGTCTCAACAGGCCGTTTTGTTTCACAAACATGCCCTTATTTCTGTTGCAGCAAGCAGGATATCCTGTCAGTAGTCTGTGCCAAAGGGCCAACAACAGCTCTCACAGCAATTAACAGCACTGTATTAACTCAGCCGAGGCACACAACACGCCTGCTG
Organism: Brachymystax lenok tsinlingensis; assembly: GCA_030435695.1. Classification (NCBI taxonomy): domain Eukaryota; kingdom Metazoa; phylum Chordata; class Actinopteri; order Salmoniformes; family Salmonidae; genus Brachymystax; species Brachymystax lenok. The sequence continues at coordinate 29,087,527 of CM059806.1, forward strand.
AGGGGACAGTAATTCTCTAAACTTGTGTTTGTTAAATAGACTAACATTGTGTATGTATGAACTGTACACTCCTGTAAGCAGTGTAGATGTGTGTGAAACAGAGAGATGCATGCTGCAGGGTGATATTTGCATCCCAAATATTACCCTATTCCCTCTATAGTGCCCATACAGCTCTGGTCAAAGGTAGTGCACTATGTAGGGAATCGGGTTTTGGTAGGGAATAGCGTGCCATTTTGTAGGGAATAGGGTGCCTTTTTGGTAGAGAAAAGGGTGCCATTTGGTAGGGAATAGGGTGCCAATTGGGACGCAGTCAAGGTCTTACAGGTATTGGAGTAGTGCCATAAAAACAGTGAACCCAAGCGGTGAAACCAAAAGGGGTTCACCAATAACAATAACGGCCAAATCCGTATCTAACGAGCTGCACAGCCAGTGCTTTTATTTTGATTTCTGTCTGTTATGTAGTTGTCTAAAAATGAATTGCTTTTTCAAAACAATTTCCAATAAACATTTGTTGAATTCCAACAGTATGAGGTCTGCCATCCTTTAGGTGGTGAAACTCCATGCCACTCAGTTTCCTCACAATTAAATCCCTCTGTGCAGAGATTATAATAATCTATTTTATAGCTGACCTGTCAGGGGAAACCAAACTGGTAAACTCATGGGTACACTCAGAATGGCTGTCCTGGTATTGTGATTTATAATCATTCTAATTCTGTAGTCTGAATAGGGTCAGTGCCCAGGGGGTTAGAGGGCACAGGGGGTGAGGAGGGCAGAGGAGGAGGGCCCTAAAATGATGGCCACAACCTTCGGCCCAACGCACCCTACTCCAGCCTGAGTAGTGAGTACACAACAAGAAGAGAAGACGGGACTCACCCGGAAACCTTGACGACAAGCAGGTAGCAAGTTCAACCCACGGATCCACCCTCCAACACGTCTTCTTTCAAATCCACAACAAAACTTAACTAAACTAAATCCCCACTAACACTAGCTAGTCACAAATACAATAAGCATCCTTCGAGGTCCAGCAGTCACAAGAACAAAGGTTTCAAACTAAACTTCACAGTGCCTCTCCTTGGGCACAGAGACAGAAAAAAAGCAAAAGAGAGAGAGAGAGAGGTTAACAGAAGGAGGAAGTAGGCGTTTGTCTAGAGAAGAGGAAACAGTTCTGTAGCAAAATAGATCGGTGAAAAAAAGAGGAATAATTAAAAGATGAGACAACCGTTGGAGAAACAGACTACACGCCTTTCTCACAGGAAGTTACCTCAACCTGAAAAACAGTGTGTCACACAGCTATACTGTACTACTACTGGTCAGCATTCAGCAGGGCACAACAGTGGGGAACGTAGAAAATACATTATTTAGAATAAACATGCCTCTCTAATACGTACAATAAGGAATCACGCCAGCTCTATTCATGTCATTTCTATCTGGAACATTCCACAGTGTTTGCCTACTAAACGTTACCCTGGTGTGGGGTCAACATAGTCTAGTCAGACTTCTGAGCAGAGGGAACCATGTTCCATTACCCAATACCACAAGGGCTTCGTCCCAAACGGCATCCTATTCCCTATGTAGTGCGCTACTTTTGACCAGGGCCCATCTCTAGTGCATCAGTAAGGAGGAATGCACTAGATAGAAAATAGGGTGTCATTTGGGATGTAGCCAAGCTCTCACTTCCACCTCTGGCTGCCCTCTTGTCTCACTGATGCCATAGACTATAAGCACAACTCAAACGGTGGTGGGAGAATGAGCCAAAACCTGACAGGATCTTAATAATACAGCCTCATTGAACTAAGCGTTGGGACTGACGTCTTAGTTGGGAAGTGTCAGTGAAGTTTGACCAGACCTGGGTTCAAATGTTTCATTTTAAATCTTTACAAATACTTTGAGCATTTGATTGTCTGCCTGGAATGTTATCATGGTGGGTTTTGCACTTTTGGGACTATTTCTTAGGTTCCATTATGCCAGGCAAGCTCAATCAAGCGCAGATACAATATTTGAAAGAAGACGAATGCTACTTGAACCCAGGTCTGGTGCTTACAGCTGCTTCACTGCACCCATTACAAGTGTCGGGGGCTGACGTCTTAGTTGGCCAGTGTCAGTGTGTGTAGTCTGACACAGCATATGTCTAACCCACCCTAGGGTTAGTGAGGCCCCAACTCCCTCGAGTCCCTACTCATCTCTACCACAAGGCCAAATACTGCAGCAGTCTTTTCTGGCAGATTTTTACCTGGGATCAGATTCAAAGCTAACTCATCTGGCTCTCTGAGTATCTGAGCTGTCAAGGCCACAGAGACCAGAGAGAAAGAGAGAGATGTGAAGAAAGTGATGGAGAGAGAGAGAGAGGTGGGGAAAGTGATGTAGAGAGAAAGAGAGCGAAAGAGAGAGATGGAGGAAGAGAGAGAGCGCTTGAGGGATGAGGGAGGTAGGTCAACAAGGCCACAGAGACTAAGCAGAAAGAGAGATGGAGGAAGGTAGAAAAAGAAAGAGAAGAGGAGGCAGGTAGGTCAACAGGGCAAATGAGCTCAGCCGTTTCACATAATGTGTTTCATAAGACATCTAACATTTCACCACAATCTCTCCTTTTCACAGCATTTAACACGACCACCTGTTTGACATTTACAATTGTTATTATACAATTGTCCCAGACAGAACAGATCACAGGTTGTCAGACAGGCACATATAACCCAGCTAACAAATGTTGGTTCCCAGAACATTGTGGCAGCGTAATACGTAAACAAAACAAAAAAAACTTCAAGAGAATATATAAGGGAAAGTCGCAGAAACATTCTGTGTTAGCTGGGATTTCACTACACCTTATTGGGTCATTTGTGTTTCAGCAGTTGGGGCCTACATTCAGTGCATTCCTGTGAGAGGGGGAAATCTTCTGCTATGGTAATTGACAAGCCTGAGCGGTTGTGATTCACAAACCGTGATACCACAAACCAGACGCGCTACTGTCATAACATATGTTTTAGCAGGCTAACTCATTTAAAGAGCTGAAGTTCTCACTGGAGCATTTGGGTATGGAAAGCTACTCTTCTCTCAGGGCGTAGCCAGGGCTGCACATAGCAACACAGAGCCAAACTATTTTCTAAGTACACCACCACTACTTCATCGCTCCCCAAAGTACTTTTCCACACGACAGTTCTAAAAATGGCCTGCTCCCTCCTCCAGCCCTGCTCACCACAGAGCTATCGTAGCGCACTAGTTAGCCGCCGTCTCCATGGAGATGAGCCGATTATGCTAAGGAAACCAATTAGCCTACAGCGATGTACTGTACTGTTCTGTTCCTCCCAATACTCTCCCGAGCAGGAGCCTTGGGGGCTGGGAGAATGGGGGCTGGGAGAATAGGGGGACTTGTCCCCACTCAGAAGAGTCCTTGACAGGAAGGAATGTCACACGGTTAGGGATGCTCTGTGGGAAGATGATAAAAAATGAACTGTGCTTCCAGAGCGGAAACATGCCCACACAACAAAAGTTCTCTAACTGCAAGTGCCAAGCAGCACACATAACAAGGGCTTTACTAGCTAGTATGTTCTTTGTAAAATAATGCAATGGTAGCTAGCACCTGAGGGTGTTTTTGTTTAAAGAATGAGATGTGATATGATGCATCTCCCATTGGAACTCTCCCAGCCTACACATAAGCATCAGTTACCCAATCACAACATTGTTTTGGTTTAAGTGTCGGCGTATCCTTCCGGTGTAGTTATAGTCAATCCATAACGGGGCCTCCTAACGCAACATTTTATGCTCTATGATCCAACTGCTAAATCAGTGCATTTAGAGGGCTCCTGAGTGGCGCAGCGGTCTATGGCACTGCATCTCAGTGCTAGAGGCATCACTACAGACCCTGGTTCGATTCCAGGCTGTGATTGGGAGTCCCATAGGGCGGCGCACAATTGGCCCAGCGTCGTCCGGGTTAGGGGAACTCGGGGTAGGCCGTCATTGTAAATAAGAATTTGTTTTAACTGACTTGCCTAGTTAAATAAAGGTTAAATCAATTACATTTTTTTTTAAAAAGAGACTGCATCCCAAACAGCACCCTATTCCCTACACAGTGCCCTATGGACATTGTTCAAAAGTAGTGCACTAAATATGAAATAAGGTGCAATTTGGGACACATTTAGAGCCTGTAGTGTACACCAATTGAAACAGACATTACATAAGATGATGTCACAGGTTGTCTCTCTAAGCAGAACATAAATGTGCAGTGTTCAAACCCATATCCCTTTAGATTTAAAAATAATATGCCAGCTCTGATTACATAAGGCAATATCTCTCAACAGGGAGGTCAGGGGTATGAGCTTTAAACGTAACAGTGGAGCTCAATTAGGAGTTTGAAGACTGAAAGGCCTTTCTACTGCCAGACAGTCACAGAGGATGATGAACTGATGGAGAGGGAGAGAGTGTTAGAGGAGAGGGAAAGAGAGGGGGGAGTAGGGAGATGGTGAGAGAGAGAAAGAGAGGGGGGAGATATAGGGTGAAAGAGTGGGGGTAGGGATAGAGAGAGAGAGATTGTTTATTTATTTTCCCTTTTGTACTTTAACTATTTGCACATCGTTACAACACTGTATATAGACATAATGACATTTGAAATGTGTCTATTCTTCTGAAACTTGTGAGTAATGTTTACTGTTCACTTTTGATTGTTTATTTCACTTTTGTTTATGATCTAGTTCACATGCATTGACAATGTAAACATATGTTTCCCATGCCCATAAAGCTCTTCGAATTGAAATTGAATTGAGATGGGGGGGTGGAAGAGAGCAGGAGACAGACAGGACTCACAGGCTTCAGTGAGTCACTGACTGTGTGACCTTCTGCTGCAGGGCTCATCAGCTCAGCAGGCAACACAAACCAGGTCTCTCTCACACACGCACAGACACACACTTTACAGTATAATATTTTTACTACTGATATTGATTATGGCATTGTTGGAAAAGAGCATGAAAGAAAGGAATTTCACTGTACATGTGCACGTGACAAACTTGAAACTCAGACACAAACACTGTGAGCAGAGGGCCAATCAGACAGACAGGGGGTTAACTTAAGACATAGCCAAAGCACAAACATGTGTGAGAGAGTGAATATCAACTGTCTTGAATAGGGCTGTTGAGGTAACCGTATTACCGCCACACCGGCGGTCACGAAGGTTTAGTTTAGTCACGGTAATTAGGCTTCCGCTAGTGGAACATTTGCCCTTATAACCTACTACCATGTGCGCATTGCTGCGCTTATCATGTGAAGAAATAGCCTAATAGTTTATACATTTTTAAGCTAAAAGTTCTGAGAAGAGGTCCACTTTTGTACTATGGGGGATAGTAGATTGACATAGGCTAGTGCTTTTGCTGTTCGTTAGGCCTACTCATCTTGTTGGCTGACGAAAAGTGAATGTGGACAATTCTTCCAATATGCACCTCGGAATTGGATAAGGACGCACGCAGTTGCATGCCAGATGTGTCTGTCTTCACTTGTAGCCTCTGAGAAAGATCCGATCATGTGATGGAGAGTGCGCAGCACTCAGGGAGAAAGGCACAACAAAGGCATGGCTTTTTTTAGGGTGCATTACGGCCACAAAGGGGATGCCGTTGTGAAATTCTAGGCATTATCAAGTGCTTGTCAAATCGTGAATGAGAGACTGATGAAGTGTGTACAGCCTGCGCAAAAAAACAAAGCAGAGCTCATGCCTTTCAAGCAAATTTTTTCAAATCATCATTAGAGTCGTGTCATGCAGCCTTAAAATGTTTTAAAAATCTAACGTTTGTAGAACACCTAAAGTTACATTAATAACTCAAACATTGTCTGCTAAATAAACTAGTGTAGCCCACAGCCATTTGGCATACCCACAGCCATTTGGCATAGCCACATCAGGATCTAACATAAGGACAACTTAGCGTATTCTGTTCTTCTGAAATAGACTACATTTTCTTCATATCATGCTTCTTTAGACCTGTCTAAAATAAATAATGAATTCATTGTGAAGGTGTAGGCTATATTACATGGATTTATTAGACTTGTTAAAATGTAGATGTTCCAAAGGTCTGCATCAGTGGCTTGTAGGCGGTGTGCTGAAGCCAGATGCTAAATGTGTTTATGTTAATTAACGTGAGACCGACAGTTATTTCCTTGACATTTGCTTGACAATCACCGACTACCACAGCCCTAGTCCTGAACAATGAGCGCTATGCATGAAACTGAGGCAAATCTGACTCAGTCACCAGTCACTAGTGCCTGTCAAACCCAATAAAGACTTGTAGGTGAGAAACCAACTAGGGCTTGGAGAGGGGACAATAATATTCTCACCACATTTACTGAAACGCAAAATGGACGGCTCTTATTTGTAGAGGGAAGGAGTGCAACACCAAACGCCTCGGCCCGTAGCGTTTACAGACGTTACAAGGATTTTAATCAAAAGCAACTCTGGATTTTACACTTAATAATACCTCAAGTTTAGCATTAGGGAACATTGTCAAAAGGACCCTTTTAGGGAACACTGTCAAAAGGACCCTTTTAGGGAACACTGTCAAAAGGACCCTTTTAGGGAACACTGTCAAAAGGACCATTACTTTCCTCCTCCAATTTCACAGGATTAGGGAAGAGACCTCAGTCTGACCTTCTACAGAACAAGACTTTACGGACTGTATATAAATCAAACCCAATTCTGATAACAGCGGTTTCTATACCCAAAATTATTTCCACTTATCCAGGGAAAGATGGAGGGGATAAACCAACCAAATGATGCTGTCAGTGGCCGTTTCCCCAGAAGACTCCAACCTCCAGGGCTCATCCCAAATTGTACCCTATTCCATATATAGTGCACTAATTTGACAAGGGCCCATAGGAGATCTAGTCAAAGTAGTGCATCATGTAGGGAATAGGGTGCTATTTGGGATACTCCCAGATGACTCAAGGCTATCGTGGCTCTTGGCTAACAGTGATGTATAATCAACATAGCTGGGAGTGTAGTGAAGGGGCTTGGAAAGTAGGTCCGGCATGTTTGAGGAGGAGCAGCTCGGGGATATGGAATGTGAGCGCTTATCACACAGCACGACCACCACCAGGCCTATCTGGATCTCATCACTGGGGTCTGGAGTTTTTCCTAGTCAGGTCAGGAAAAAAAAAACTGGGTCCTCAAAACAGACATAATGAAATATTTCAACAACAACAAAAAGACACTGAGCTACAGTATATTACCCTTGTAGAAAATGGGGTTTACACACATCCGAATACTATCAAAAGGACAACGTTTATTAGCCTCATAGGGCCTGAGGATGCCAAGGCAGTAGATGACTACTGTATGAGGCCTCGATTTTATGAGTCTCACTGTAACGCTTTATAACGTGTTTGACCTCAATTAAACTCACTCTACCATGTCCTCACACTGCTGCTAGATCAGTTAGGCCCTGAAAACACAATACCCCTCACTCTACCATGTCTCCACACTGCTGAGGTTAGGCCTTGAAAGCACAACACCCTTGTGCCATCCATTTCTAAACAAAGGAAAGCCATAATACAAAATGTGCTTTCTACTATGTTGCTATAGGTGTGAAAACCAAAGCACAGATGTTTAATATCAAGTAATTTAAAAGTACATCGCAGTTTTAGAGACTTGAGTAGCACTTGTGTTTCTGTTTCTCTCAGTCTCAACACAACATCAGGTGGAACACCATCAGGTGGAACAACTTGACGAGGAACAACATGAGCACTTGAGGGGGAAACATGGAAAGTAGTAGTGACTTTCCTGACCCACTCTTCCTCGAGGGGTATTCATCAAACCTCGCTGACTTTAGCTCCTGCAGGGCATCCTCCAAGGGGGGCCAGCCACCCGGAAAATTTAAATGCATGCTCGACCCTTCTTCTTTGAGAGGGTGGGAGGATGGGGGTGGGACCACACAGCACACAAAAGCACTCCCGGTTCACGTGACCTACAGTAGGCCTGGGATGAATGGGGCTTTTTGGTTGGTCTGTGGAGGGAGTGATGGGAACAGAGGACTATTTCTATTGTCCTTTCAGGGGAGGAGGAGGACATGGGTGGTGGTATGTAGAGGTGGGATAGGCGTAGGAATATCAGGAAGGACCAACAGCAGAAAAACCTCCATTCATTAGGAGAAAACCCCCCCCCCATAGTGGAGTGACCATGACCGATCATGATCCATCTCTCATCCCTCTCCGTCTGTAGTCCAGTGCTTCAATAAGTGGGCGGCTTTTCTGATGAGTGCCGGGAAAAAAACAGTTTAACATTTTTAAAAAATGAACATATTCTATTAATAAACCCTTAATGACACGGATCAGCTTATGAAACAGTGGTTCCATTGGGGAAAAAAAACAATGCATTAAGCAATCTGTCCGACAGCACCATTTGAACATTGTGTAATCAGTGTGTGTGTGTAACTGTAGGGCAAAATCAATACTACCCTCGCTCTACAGTGGTGCCTCAGCCTCTGCCTTCACTTTCTGGCACACACAGCTCAGTGCTAACATAAACCATGTAGGCTAGTCCATAGGACTGATTGTCCTAGTAGAATCCAATGATTAGCTGCCAATTGTAATGTTTCTATATATTTGGCAGTATTCTGTGGCATTCCCGTATGATTCAGAATTTGCTCAAAATGATCAGTAATTTAAGATTTTTTATACAAAAAGCATTACAAGTATATTGGCGTCTAGATTTTGTCCAAAGTAATGGTTATCAAAATCTGGTAAATTGATAAAGCACACTTTCTTTAATCACAATGTCAACCTGTTTTGACATGGTATTGTTGTTTTTAGATGTACAGTACCAGCCAAAAGTTTGGACACACCTACTCATTTAAGGGTTTTTCTTTATTTTTACTATTTTCTACATTGACATAACATAGTGGAATAATGTAGTAACCAAAAAAGTGTTATACAAATCAAAATATATTTTATATTTGACATTTTTTCAAAGTAGCCACACTTTGCCTTGATGACACCTTTGCACACACTTGGCATTCTCTCAACCAGCTTCATAAGGTAGTCACCTGGAATGCATTTCAATTAACAGGTGTGCCTTGTTAAAAGTAAATTTGTGGAATTTATTTCCTTAATGCGTTGTGACATTAAGTTGTGTTGTGACAAGGTAGGGGTGGTATACAGAAGATAGCCCTATTTGGTAAAAGACCAAGTCCATATTATGGCAAGAACAGCTCAAATAAGCAAAAAGAAATGACAGTCCATCATTACTTTAAGAGATGAAGGTCAGTCAATCCATAAAATTTCAAGAATTTTGAAAGTTTTCAAGTGCAGTCACAAAAACCATAAAGCGCTATGATGAAACAAGCGCTGATGGGGACTGCCACAGGAAAGGAAGACCCAGAGTTACCTCTGCTGCAGAAGATTAGTTCACTGGAGGAGTTAACAGCCTCAGAAATTGCAGCCCAAATAAATACTTCAAATCAAATAAAATGTTATTGGTCACATACACATGTTTAGAAGGTGTTATTGCGGGTGTAGCGAAATGCTTGCATAGTTCAAGTAACAGACATCTCAACAACTGTTCAGAAGAAACTGCATGAATCAGGGCTTCATTGTCGAATTGCTGCAAAGAGACCACTACTAAAAGGACACCAATAAGAATAAGAGACTTGCTTGGGCCAAGAAACACAAGCAATGGACATTAGACCGGTGGAAATCTGTCCTTTGGTCTGATGAGTCCAAATTTGAGATATTTGGTTGCAACCGCCATGCCTTTGTGAGACGCAGAGTAGGTGAACGGATGATCTCCGCATGTGTGGTTCCCACCGTGAAGCATGGAGGAGGTGTGATGGTGTGGGGGTGCTTGCTGGTGATGCTGTCTGTGATTTATTTAGAATTCAAGGCACACTTAACCAGCATGGCTACCAAAGCATTCTGCAGCGATAAGCCATCTCATCTGGTTTGCGCTTAGTGGGACTGTCATTTGTTTTTCAACAGGACAATGACCCAACACACCTCCAGGCTGTTAACCAATAAGGAGAGTGATGGAGTGCTGCATCAGATGACCTGGCCTCCACAATCTCCCGACCTCAACCCAATTGAGATGGTTGAGTTGGACCGCAGAGTGAAGGAAAAGCAGGCAACAAGTGACTCTGCATATGTGGGAACACCTTCAAGAGATTTGGAAAAGCATTCCAGGTGAAGCTGGTTGAGAGAATGCCAAGAGTGTGCAAAGCTGTCACCAAGGCAAAGGGTGGCTACTTTGAAGAATCTCAAATATAAAATGTATTTATATTTGTTTAACACTTTTTTTGGTTACTACATGATTCCATATGTGTTATTTCATAGTTTTGATGTCTTCACTATTATTCTACAATGTAGAAAATAGTAAAAAATTAAGAAAAACCCTTGAAATGAGTAGGTGTGTCCAAACTTTTGACTGGTTCTGTATATATTAGGTAATTTGATAGTTTTTTTGTATTTTGAACTTTGAACCCTTTCAGACAATGCGGTTAATCACGATAAAAGAAGTGTGCACAAAAATTACACCAATTTAGCCCTACTAATAGCTGATGTACTCTAAGCAAGTAAGCCTTGTCCGAGCCAGAACGCCTTATAGGGAGGAGCCTATCTCTTGTTGCTGGGGCGTGAGGCAACTTGATCTACAAGTACACCCCGTGCACAGGACGCTAGTAATAACTGTACACATAACAAAAATAGTTAGGTATAAGCAATGGTTCCATCACATCACCTTCAAGGGCTGGCTAGCCATGTCAGATCAGAGATTTCTTCAAGGAAGTGAAGAAGGATGTATTGTTAAACATGGCCTGAATCTGAATAAGATGTTAAAGATACCACTTCCTCAAATGGCTAAAATTACTCGGCAGACCGCAGAGAAAACCCTGATGCTCGTAGTCTATCATTACTTATTCCACTGTGGTGAACTGCAGGAGGATGCAGCTCTAAAAGGCCAAACCAGAAGTAGAAATGGGCGCTCAAACTCTTTTCGAAACTGCTCAGAAAACTGTTGAGCGCAACATTTAGCGTTTTGTTCGTGGCATGTAGCCTAGCCTATGAACAGCAAGCAGAAGATCATATGTGGCCCAATGAAAAAAATGTCACCCATCAAGTATTTTCATACAGCATTTATATTGTTGCTAACAAGAGGCGAAAGGCTTACAGTTCTTTGAAGTAAATAAAGCAGATCCTAAGTCAATGTGTTTGAGTTTATAATCAGAAAGCAATAGCCTGCTTAACTCATTGAGCCAAAGTCAATATGGGCTTATTACAGCACTCCGGTTTCTCATTGGGTTATCTCCGTCAGTTCATCCACTAGGGCTGGGAATTGCCAGGAACCTCATAATACGAAATTATCATGATACTTAGGTGCCGATACGATATGTAATATGATTCTCATGTTTGGCTCACTATTTAAAAATATGAAGAACAAGCTATAGGATGAAAAATACCAGAGTTTTGGCACATGTACAGCCGACTAGAGCTAGCAAAAGTTACCTATATATGTACACTACCGTTCAAAAGTTTGGGGTCACTTAGAAATGTGCTTGTTTTTTAAAGAAAAGCAAATCTTTTGTCCATTAAAATAACACCAAATTGATCAGAAATACAGTGTAGACATTGTTAATGTTGTAAATGATTATTGTAGCTGGAAACGGCAGATTTTTTATGGAATATCTACATAGGCGTACAAAGGCCCATTATCAGCAACCATCACTCCTGTGTTCCAATCGCACATTGTGTTAGCCTTTTAAAATGATAAACTTGGATTAGCTAACTGATCATTAGAAAACCCTTTTGCAATTATGTTAGCACAGCTGAAAACTGTTGTGCTGATTAAAAGAAGGAATAAAACTGGCCTTCTTTAGACTAGTTGAGTATCTGGAGCTTAAGCATTTGTGGGTTCACTTACAGGCTCAAAATGGCCAGAAACAAAGCACTTTATTCTGAAACTTGTCAGTCTATTCTTGTGCTGAGAAATGAAGGCTATTCCATGCGAGAAATTGCCAAGAAACTGAAGATCTTGTACAATGCTGTGTACTACTCCTTTCACAGAACAGGGCAAACTGGCTCCAACCAGAATAGAAAGAGTGGGAGGCCCCGGTGCATAACTGAGCAAGAGGACAAGTACATTGGAGTGTCTAGTTTGAGAAACAGACGCCTCACAAGTCCTCAACTGGCAGCTTCATTAAATAGTACCCGCAAAACAGCAGTCTCAACGTCAACAGTGGCGACTCCGGGATGCTGGCCTTCTAGGCAGAGTTGCAAAGAAAAAGACCTCAGAAAGATCTCAGACAGGCCAATAAAAAGAAAAGATTAAGATGGCAAAAGAACACAGACACTGGACAGAGGAACTCTGCCTAGAAGGCCCGCATCCCGGAGTCGCCTCTTCACTGTTGACGTTGAGACTGGTGTTTTGCGGGTACTATTTAATCAGTTGAGGACTTGTGAGGCGTCTGTTTCTCAAACTAGACACTTCAATGTACTTGTCCTCTTACTCAGTTGTGCACCGGGGCCTCCCACTCTTTCTATTCTGGTTGGAGCCAGTTTGCCCTGTTCTGTGAAAGGAGTAGTACACAGCGTTGTACAAGATCTTCAGTTTCTTGGCAATTTCTCGCATGGAATAGCCTTCATTTCTCAGCACAAGAATAGACTGACAAGTTTCAGAATAAAGTGCTTTGTTTCTGGCCATTTTGAGCCTGTAAGTGAACCCACAAATGCTGATGCTCCAGATACTCAACTAGTCTAAAGAAGGCCAGTTGTATCACTTCTTTAAATCAGAACAACAGTTTTCAGCTGTGCTAACATAATTGCAAAAGGGTTTCCTAATGATCAATCAGCCTTTTAAAATGATACACTTGGATTAGCCAACACAATGTGCCATTTTTGAACACAGGTGTGATGGTTGCTGATAATGGGCCTCTGTACGCCTATGTAGATATACCATAAAAAAATCTGCCGTTTCCAGCTACAATAGTCATTTACAACATTAACAATGTCTACACTGTATTTGATCAATTTGGTGTTATTTTAATGGACAAAAATGTTTTGCTTTTCTTTCAAAAACAAGGACATTTCTAAGTGACCCCAAACTTTTGAACGGTAGAGTATATTTTTTACAAATCAATAATTGGAGTCAAAGAGCAGCAGGATTAAGCAAGCACAATACTGTCGCATAACGCTTAGCTTCACTCACTTATGGAGAAGAAAAAAACCACAACCCAAGCCTAAAATAAGCTAATCCTATTCCCCCTGAGGGAACCAGCAAACAAAAACATAATAATTGCGACTGCACTTCACGTGCCAGTACACCCTTCTTCTTCTTGCCAGACAACAGGCTGATGCACCTCCAACAGACACACAGGGTACGTCTCAAATGGCATAGGGCACTGATCAAAGTAGTGCACTCTATAGGGAATTGGGGTGCCATTTGGAACGCTACCACAGTAAAGTGAATAGGAGAAGAGACCCAGTCATTCTGCTGTAGAGCTTTAATGTCATAACAACCATAAACCTACACAATGGTTCATGTGTGAATACAGTGCATTTAGACAAGAGCTTTAGTTCTAAAGGCTTATTAAACAATAGTAGCTCACTAACTAAGCTCTTATGAATTGAGACTATTCTGAAGAATAGCCAAAGCATAAGTATATTTTCCAATTGAAATAGAGAGAGAGAGAGAGAGAGAGAGAGAGAGAGAGAGAGAGAGAGAGAGAGAGAGAGAGAGAGAGAGAGAAAGTGTGCGCGTCAGACAGAAAGACAGTGTCAGACATAGACAGCGGCAAAAAGAGACATGCTTGTAAATGTAGGAGTTGAGTGAACAAGTGCACACTTCTAGTTGAAGGGAAGAGAATGGGAATACAGCCTTACAGTCAGTCAGCCAGCCATACATACAGTCAGTCAGCCAGCCATACAGTCAGTCAGCCAGCCATACAGTCAGTCATAGTCAGCCATAGTCAGCCAGTCAGTCATAGTCAGCCAGTCAGTCATAGTCAGCCAGTCAGCCAGTGCTGAAGATATACTGTCCCATGTCACCAAATCCCTGTTGGTTTCTGCTACCCTAGATTGAGACCTGAAAGAGCCCGAGCAGGGAACATTTGGGATTGATTTGCTGCTATTTTTACATGTCCTACTTGAAATATAGGCTTCAGAAATACAGTCAGAGACTGTCGGCCTCAACATCAGTGGGAGCTCTGAAAGTGTTTATCGAAATCAAAAGTAACTCAAAGGAAAGTCCTTCCGAACCTGAATAAGGGGAATCTCTTTGCTACAGCACTGTATATATATGACACAGACTTGTGAAGACCAATGTATTCAGGAGTTGTCATGAAAAGGCAGCGGAGAGAGACATATTCCTCTTCTCCTTCCACCCCATTCCCACTGTAACAGGGAAATAATGCATTCTTTAGAGAAACAAAAACAAACATGCTGTAAGCCACACACACAGTGCATTTTATAAACAGAAAGGTCGCCTCAGTTCACAGTGTACCTTGGTATGGAGGAAAATTCACACAGCAGCAGTTTCATTTCTCATTGGTCCATAAATCTAAATAAAACATACACTTTTAACAATAACCATTGGATGTGTCTCAAATGGCCCCCTGATCCCTTTATAGCGCACTACTTTTGACCAGGGCCTTATGGGTCCTCCTGCTCTGTGGGCCCTGGTCAAAAGTAGTGCACAATGAAGGGAATAGGGTGCCATTTGGGACGTAGCCATTGTCTTTGAGAATAAAGCAGAGGCAGGCTATTATCCTCTAGCTATTAGAATTCTAACTAACTTCTGAAGTGATCACAAGTGCCTGTGACTGATCACAGGCAGTAATACTCTGCAGTAGCAGTGACATTATACACATGACGGTGCATTACTGCACTGCCTCCAGGGCTTCTGGCACTGTCATGCCTTACAGAAGTCCCTCTTCGATCTAAAGTTAATACTTAATGTAAACAAAACAAAATCCATGCTATTATCTAGGTCCCATAACGTCTAGATCCCATAACGTCGCCTTAAGTGACCTTGAAATTACTAGCCTGAACTGAACACAAATTGAACGAGTTCCCTCTCGTAAATATTTTGACTAACCTGTACATGTACACCCGCACATCGACCCGCTACCCCCTGTACATAGCGGCATTATTGTCATATTATTGTGTTACTTATTTTTTTACTTTAGTTTATTTAGTATATTATTTCTTAACTGTTCTTCTTTAAACTGCATTGTTGGTTAAGGGCTTGTAAGTCAGCATCTATACCTGTTGTATTTCGGCACGTGACAAATACAATTTGATCTTGGTATATGGCTAGATGATAAATATGCATGTTACTGAGCTGGTAAAGAAATTGATTATCAAAATGTGATTATTTTATAGAAATAGAGCATGTCTGTTTTTTGATAATAGAAAGAAGGTTGTCCAGGCAACTTTGTTCTGTTTTAGATTTCCTGGATATAATCTACAGGCATGCAGAAGCTTCCACACCTAAACCTCTAGATGCTGTTTTCCATTGTGCCCTTGGATTCATCACTGGCAGGTAGCCTAGTTGTTAGAGTGTTGGACTAGTAACCGAAAGGTTGCAAGATCGAATCTGTTCCTAGGCCATCATTGAAAATAAGAATTTGTACTTAACTGACTTGCCTAGTTAAATAAAAAGGTAAAATAAATTACTGGTGATGGATTTAGAACTCACCATTGTGTATTGTATCCATTGGTGGGTTGGGCCTCTGTATGTAAAAAGAGAGCAGCATTCCCTTCTGTTAATTTATAAAGCGCTCCTGCAGAAACTTCCGACACATCTGACCACACTGGTCAAGGTCACCATAGAATACAGTACAAGAGCACAAGATTGGATAGTGCAAGAGGTTCCAAGGGTGGCTTCTGATTTAGGGAGAGCTGATTCTAGTTTTTATGCTCCACAGATGTGGATCATGTTGCAGGGGAGGCTCAGGCTTGCCTGTTGCCCTTTAGAGAATGTAAAACATTAGCGGGGAATGATCTAAGTGAAGTAATTTAGTACTTTTATTGTGATTTGTATTGACGTGTGTGTTTGTATTGTGCAGGCTCATTTGAAAAAGAGATTCTTAACCCTGTTAAAAATAAAGGTTAATAAATAAAATGCAAATTAACGTGCTGGTCCCGAACATCCTACCATTCACAGGACACACACACATGGTGGAGGAACGACACAGTGCAGAGGGATCTTGTCAGGAGAGACAGCTCTGCATCTCCCCCTCTCGCTCCCACTCCTCTTGCTGAGGTGCAGAATGCTGTGAATGGCCACAGTCACCAGCGCTCACTAGACAGAGAGTCACTCTGTGACCAGCACTGGAGACCAGACAGAGTCTCAATCTGTGACCAGCACGGCTGATCAGGCAGAGGGGAACAAAGGAGATACTGTGATCTTCAATCACATGGACGCTCATAGTGCTAGTGGAGGCACACAAACACACCCTCTCGTTCTGCCAGCTGTCCTCCTACCCCTCCCTGGGCCCCCCTGGCCCCCCAGCTGTGACTGATACCCCCACCTCCAGCAGGCTTGGGTGAGTTCCAGGAGGCTTGGACCCCCAGAGTTCCCCTGTAAACCCATCCCTGCTGCCAGAAGTACTAGGACCACAGCATAATTCCTCACCCCTGCAGATCAGGCTCACTGAACAGCTAGTAGCTAGCTACATGCACCACCTTCAACACCCCTCCACCTCATTCATCTCTGCCAATAGCCCAGGCTGTGTGGGGCCTAGCTATGTCGGAGAAATTATACTGTATACTGCTGGCTGGGGACATTTAAAATCTGGAATCCTTCATGGGGAAACAGCCAAATCCATTAGCGATATTACAACAACATATAAGTTACTGCAAACAACCAACATGTAGTGTTGATGAGATGTACACACACACACACACACACACACACACACACACACACACACACCAGGGTTTTTATTTTACTGTTTTATACATTGTAGATAATAGTGAAGACATCAACACTATGAAATAACACATATGGAATCATGTAGTAACCAAAAAAAGTGTTAAACAAATCAAAATATATTTTATATTTGAAATTCTTCAAAGTAGCCATCCTTTGCCTTGATGACAGCTTTGCACACACTTGGCATTCTCTCAACCAGCTTCATGAGGTGGTCAACTGGAATGCATTTCAAAAGTTAAAAGTTAATTTGTGGAATTTCTTTCCTTCTTAATGTGTTTGAGCCAATCAGTTGTGTTGTGACAAGGTAGGGGTGGTATACAGAAGATAGCCCTATTTGGTAAAAGACCAAGTCCATATTATGGCAAGAACAGCTCAAATAAGCAAAGATAAATGACAATCCATTATTACTTTAAGACATGAAGTTAAGTCAATCTGGAAAGTTTCAAGAACTTTATACGTTTCTTCAAGTGCAGTCACAAAAACCATCAAGCGCTATGATGAAACTGGCTCTCATGAGGACCGCCACAGAAAAGGAAGACCCAGAGTTACCTCTGCTGCAGAGGATAAGTTCATTAGAGTTACCAGCCTCAGAAATTGCAGGCCAAATAAATGCTTCACAGAGTTCAAATAACAGACACATCTCAACATCAACTGTTCAGAGGAAACTGCGTAAATCAGGCCTCCATGGTCGATTTTCTGCAAAGAAACCACTACTAAAAGGACACTAATAAGAAAAAGAGACTTGCTCGGACCAAGAAACACGAGCAATGGACATTAAACCGGTGGAAATCTGTCTTTTGGTCTGATGAGTCCAAATTTGAGATTTTGTGTTTCACCTAATCTTTGTGAGACGCAGAGTATGTGAAAGGATGATCTCTGCATGTGTGGTTCCCACCGTGAAGCATGGAGGAGGTGGTGTGGGGGTACTTTTCTGCACTAGATAGATTTGGGTCGCAACATAAGCCTTTCATCCCTCTGCTTCAGTAAGACTAAAACAGGGATCATCAACTAGATTCAGCCGTGGGCAGATGTTTTATTGAGCGGATGGTCGGGGGGCCGGAACATAATTACAAATAATTTATAGACTCAAATTGACCACAAGAAGCCCAAACAGATGAAATATTTTACTAAAACATTTGTTTTCAAATCTTGCATTCATTTGTATACGATCATACACTGAGTGTACAAAACACTAGGAACCTCTGCTCTTTCCATGACATAGGCTGACCAGATGAATCCAGGTGAAAGCTATGATCCCTTACTGATATCACCTGTTAAATCCAATTCAAATCAGTGTAGATGGGCAAAAGAGGGTGCAACTCAATATTAGGAAGGTGTTCCTAATATTGATTTCCCCAAAAAAAGAACCACTTGGAGCTGATTCACTGTTGTTTTTAGTCTTTAATATACATCAATTAAAACAATTCATTGGGGGGCCAAATAAAAAAAATCACCTGTGGGCCAAATTCGGTCCGTGGGCCATCAGTTGAGGAACCCTGGACTAAACCATTCATTGGGTTTGCAGAGGGCTGTTATTCTTTCCTCTAGTAAAAAATTATACGACACTGCTCAGGGGACTCACACCCTCCACTTGTGGTGCAGTACAGTTTCATGCGATTGAACTCTAGTCTATTTTGGGATATGAACATCATGAACATGAAGAGAATTTAAAACAGCATAATTGTTTTTTTTTCCTGGGTTAATTATTGCATGTAACCCATATTTATGTGTAACAGGGAGAGAGAACTAACATGAATAGCAAGGCCTCTCTGCTGGGCTTCAAACTGAGCTCTCATTGAAATGGGTAATATGTCATTGTAATGATGTCATCAAATAGCATCCATTTGTCACGATGCTGTGAATTCAGAGGGAACAACAGATCTTGTTTCACATGGTGTGTTCAACTCAAGAGGCCAGACTCATATGAATATATTGAGAAACAACCACAGCAAAAGGGGTTGTAAGATGACACTGTATGTTGCCTTGTTTCCTGCAAAGTATCCGTTCGTACAGGAAATAGATCAGATCACATGATGCAGCAAGAGGAAGTGGTGGCTCACCTTCCACTAGTCTGGGGCATTCCCCCTCCTCCACCCGTTCTAAAGACACTCTGTCCTGTTTTTCTACTGGGGCTCCTTCCTTCACTTTGTTTCATTCTATCTAGACCGTCTGTCTGGATTCAGAAATGCACACAGACCAGTTAGACAGATCTCAGTCTGCCCCTCCAGGCAAAGAGACTACCTTCAACACACAAGCCTCCAGCCCAGCCAGCCAGCCAGTCCTAGACTATTAGAGCGGCAAGTGCTGCTGCTGGCATCAAAAGCACTGTCCCTCTTTATTTGTAAACACTCGCTCTGGGGAGTGCAGAATCCGAGAATCCGTGACAAAGTTCCACAGCAGGTGGCCTGCAGATGTGGTGGGGGGCTTGACTTGCCAACGATGGTGACAGTCAGGGACAGTGAAAGAATTCCGGTTCAGCAAAATAAGAAAAGAAAATGCCTTGAGGGTCCTCTTCCATCCAGCTGCAATGTTGACCCCAAAACAGGCTGTTCACTACACAGTGCACTAGCTTTGACCAGAGCCCCTATGGGCCCCTATTCCCAACACTCAGCTCTGCTATAGCAACCACGGAAGATAAAGCCACACAAGGAAAAGAAAAACAAATCTCCTCACAGCTAGTCCCCCCCCTCTCTCCCCATGCTCCAGTTGGTCCCACCAGGTGTGTGTGTGTGTGTGTGTGTGTGTGTGCAGGGATTAGCCAACTTCCACAGATGTTGCTGTAATTGAATACACCTCTGCCTCCTGGGAGAGGAAGGGATGTGACAGACAGGGGGGAGGGGCTCCAAATCACCATGGCAACGAGCGATACATAATCCAAACCGGAGCAGTTGTTATGGCTCCCGACGTTCTAATCTGGAGTGTCCGGCAGATGCTCTGTGAGAAGATTCAGAATCATCACACAGGCAGACAGGCAGACAGGCTCCTCAAAGATGAATATTACAGGAGGCGTCAATCTATCTCTGCCCCCCCCCTTCTACCGGGTGATGAAAAGCGTGAAGGTGTGAGTTTAAACTGGCAGAAAATTAATGGCTGAAAATACCAGACACTGAGAAAACATCACAGATCCTGTATGCGTCCCAAATGGCACCCTATTCCCTATATTATAGGGCTTTTCTCAAAAGTAGTGTCCTATGGGCCCTCGGCAAACGTAGCGCACTACATAGTGAATAGGTTGCAATGCTATTTGGGACAAACCCACTGCTTTTTTTTATTTTGTATTATCTGACAGTCAGATTCCAGGTTTTGTGTTTGTGAGCTGTTGTTAAACTCAAGGTTAGCCTGCGATGAATGACAGAGTCAATTTAAGACAGTGTATCACTGCCCTGGGAACATGACTCCACAACACACAAGCAAACACACACACACAGTAACAGTCTTATCCAGCTTTACTGGTATCCAGAATTCAGGGTCAGTATAAAGATCACAACACCACAGAAGAAGTATGAAACAAGCTCTGGCAGAGAAAGCATTAACACATTTTTAGACCTAATCAGTGTTTGGAAATGAATATCTGCAGTTCATTTAGCTAGTACTACATCCTTAAAAACAATCTCCGCAATATCGGTTTCTTTCAAATCAAACATCTATCTTGATATCATAATTATTAAATGCCGGCCTTATGCAATTTTCTTTCCTAGATGTGGTAAAAAGGCGCCCATCAATTCGGTTTGCGTACAGTGTTGTTTCATTAGGCTATGGCTTCATTTGCATAGCCAGACCATACTGGAGTGGAAATGAGAAACAGATCAAAGAGATAACAAGAGGGTCAGTCAAGGGAGGGGGGAAGGAGTAAGAGACACACAGAGATAGAGAGAAAGCAAGAGAGCTCATGGTTTCTTAGAAACAGAGCAACCTGATCCATCCATCCATCAATCTCTCCCTCCATCCCTCCATCCAATATAACGCTGTGCTTTATTTTCAGTTCATATCACGATCCATCCATCCATATGTGTTGCCCTCTCCCATCAGGGCCAGCCTTTGATGAGACCTGCATCCTGCACTGTGAGCGGCAGGGGGGAGAGGAGGGAGAGAAATTATGCCAGGGGGCTTGGATGTTGTTTTGGGGGCCTTTGTACCACGCCCTGAAAGGTAGGGGAAACACTAACCGGAGCTATACATTAGCAGAAGGCACTGGGTCCAGTGACCAGGGAGCATGATCCTCCTGTGGTTTTAGTGTAGAACTCTGATAACCACTGAATGAATATATTATGACCTCTATCTTGTGGCAGTGTCTGTGCATCAGAGGAGCAGAGGGGTGGATTTTTACACCGGCAGTCTTCATCCTGGTCAAGCCATCAGGATCATGGCTGCATTTTTCTCACTGTTCCGTGTACATCAGCAGTCCCCTTCATAATATTTTAATGTGGAGATCGACGACAGCGATGGAGAGAAGGAAAGAAAGAGAGAAAAGGAGAGGTTGAAGAGCGCAGGAGCGTGATGAGAAGAGGGTCGCTCCAATGAACGCAGCAGTAGGGGACCAGTGACCAATGCTCTGCAACACGCACGGCTGTAACACACACACAGAGTCCACAGCTGGAGTCAACCTGTGTGAACGCCTGGGTTGTACACCAGCATGCTCCAGCTAATGGAGACCACCTGTATATAACAGAGAGAAATATGATCAACACATCCAACATCATCCTGATACACTCGCACCACAGCACCACGCTGCCTACACACACACACACCAGAGAGAGAAACCACACACCCGCACCCTGCTAGGCTATACTTAGATAAATGCAAAACACTAAAAATGTTCATCTGACTGGTTCATACTATCGGGAACTAAAAACCAAAACGCTACATACCAACTCTTCCACAGACAGCTGGAAAAGGGTAGACCAAGTACATAACTATCAGTTAGCAAACTGGTTCAAATATCTGTGGGGAGGGATGGTCTGTAGTGGTAGAATGCTAAAAACAAAACCGTCACGAATATCTGACTAACACAACTCATTAGGACCAAAGTCTTCTTGAGTACAACTGGAATGTTAGTGGAGTGGGCAAGGTGAAGAGATACTATAATTTACCTGATTATTTATTTGTGAACTGTACAGTTTAAACTCTGTTGAGCTGGCTGTAGGATAACAGAATGTTAAACCTACTTGAGGGGGCGTTGTTGCCCTTAAATCAGAGAAAGACAGACAAACAGAGAGCAAGAGACAAAGGAGGACTGCCAGGCGAGGTTTTCTACTCATAAATTGCGAAGGTTGCACTTGGAGGTGGGAGGGTGCCAAACTGCAGAGTGTAATTTATGTGCACCCAGGCGCATTTGTGGTGAATCTGAATGAGCCCCCCCACACACACACAACCCCCTCTCTCAAAGTGGAGATCCCAAATCAGCACTCCTTTCAGTCAGCAACCTAATTTGGGGACATATAGTATGTATCAAGCGTCTCAGAGGAGGAGTGCTGATTTGGGATGAGTTTTGCTTTTTAGGTGATAATAATTTAGATTATTATGGACAGGGAGGACTGATCCTAGATCAGCACTCCTACTCTGAGACTCTTGTTTATTACACACCCTGATCTCCACATTATTACTGTGCTTAAACTGAATTCCTCTTCATCAATGAGGCTTATAATGGGATAATGGGATGCTAGTCAAGGCCTTCCAAACCTGACACACATCACTTCTGGGCTGCTAGTCAAGGCCTTCCAGACCTGACACACATCACTTCTGGGCTGCTAGTCAAGGCCGTCCAGACCTGACACACATCACTTCTGGGCTGCTAGTCAAGGCCTTCCAGACCTGACACACATCACTTCTGGGCTGCTAGTCAAGGCCTTCCAGACCTGACACACATCACTTCTGGGCTGCTAGTCAAGGCCTTCCAGACCTGACACACATCACTTCTGGGCTGCTAGTCAAGGCCTTCCAGACCTGACACACATCACTTCTGGGCTGCTAGTCAAGGCCGTCCAGACCTGACACACATCACTTCTGGGCTGCTAGTCAAGGCCTTCCAGACCTGACACACATCACTTCTGGGCTGCTAGTCAAGGCCTTCCAGACCTGACACACATCACTTCTGGGCTGCTAGTCAAGGCCTTCCAAACCTGACACACATCAGTTCTGGGCTGCTAGTCAAGGCCTTCCAGACCTGACACACATCACTTCTGGGCTGCTAGTCAAGGCCTTCCAAACCTGACACACCGGTCCTCCAGGAGTGAAGAGTTAAGAGATTTTGGAAAAGGATATGTGACTAGATTGTTGTGTAGAGTTATGGAGGCATCAAGTGTGTGACACCACATCAATTGTGACACAGATTTGTACTTTGTCACGATTTGACTTCTGAAATTATCTTGTCAGATGAAAGCATACAGTAACACTACAACTTATTAAAATCAGGCAATCTCAATCATAAGCCCCATACCAAAACTCCTTAAGGCAGAACATGTCGATGCAACAGAGGAACGATGTAACGGTGGGCAACTTTGAGGGCAGCAGGTAGCCTAGCAGTTAAAGCCCTGAGCAAGTAACCAAAATGTTGCTAGTTCGAATCCCAGAGCCAACAAGGTGAAAAATCACCTAATCATAATTGCTCCAGGGTCACAGTTGATAATGGCTGACCTTAGCCATGACTCCACAGAGGGTGTCTCAGGGAGAGTTGGGATATGCAAAAAAACACACATGGGTATTAATACACACGTGTACATGTGTGAAATGGGACAAATGTAAACACCCACCAAATTATTATTATTAAGAACCCAATCCAAGGCCAATATCAATATACATTATCTTAACCTAGTCTACACTGGCCTTCATGTCCAATGATACTCCAGAAATACAGTACTTCCAATACAGCCATCCTGACACCCATAAAATCTAGCAGCCATACTCAGTGGGAGCCAGAATGTTCTGTGTGTGTTTACAGTACGAGTCATAAGTTGGGACACACCTACTCATTCAAGGGTTTTTCTTTATTTTTTCTATTTTATACATTATAGAATAATAGTGAAGACATCAGAACTATTAAATAACACATATGGAATCATGTAGTAACCATAAAAGTGTTAAACAAATCTAAATATATTTATATATATTGCGCCAAGAGTGTGCAAAGCTGTCATCAAGGCAAAGGGTGGCTACTTTGAAGAATATAAAATATATTTTGATTTGTTTATTAACACTTTTTTGGTTACTACATGATTCCATATGTGTTATTTCATAGTTTTGATGTCTCACTATTATTCTACAATGCAGAAAATAGTACAAATAAAGAAAAACCCTTGAATGAGTAGGTGTGTCCAAACCTTTGACTGGTACTGTATATCAATCTGGCATGATGACACTGGCACTGCTGTGCCATCACAACACACACAAGCATCTCCTCTGGTTAATGGAGAATGGATGAGGTGCTCCAGCCTGGTCTCATAGCAATAGATGTAACATAGTGAATGTAAATCCCGGGACACTCAAATTAGTATGATATGTTACGTTTTGTACGGTTACATGGTCGGGGTGGATGAGTGGGCGTATAACGCGAACGTCTAGCTACCCAAAGGTTACGAGTTTGAATCTCATTACAGACAACTTTTGCATTTGAGCTAATTAGCAAAATGTCAACTAAATACTACTTTTTAGCTACAGTACTTTGTAACTACCTACCATGTTAGCCAACCCTTCCATTAACCATTTAACCTAACTCCTAAACTTAAACCTAACCCATAGCCTGGCTAATGTTAGCCGTCTAGCTAACGTTAGCCATCTAGCAAATTCATTCATACCATACAAAACGTAACATTCTAAATGGAGTGTCTCGGATTTAGATATAGAATAATATGAAAATGCTCTGAGACCAGATTGGGGGCTCAGAAACTGCACTGCCCTCTGGGAAGAGGCCTTTGAAATCATCATAGGTACTGTCAAAAACACACAAGACAGTCAGATGAAGCTCAAATAATATGAGAGGATGCTGCTGAGGGGCTAAGCTCATAATAATGGCTGGAACGGAGCAAATGGAATGGCATCAAACTATGTTTTTTAACCATTCCACTTCAGCCATTACAATGAGCCTGTCCTCCCCAATTAAGTTGCCACCAACTTCCTGGGGTGTGTGTGTCTTAGATCTCAAAACAACCATTTCTTGTAGGAGAGCATCAAAGCACTTCCAGATAATGATCCAATCTGTAGAAAACATCTGCTGGCAAACTGTTGCCTGAATGCATCTTCTAGCCTACAATAATTCCCACAATGTGATTAATTACATTGAATTTATTGTGGATTAAACGATACATGTATGCATGTATGTATCTCCTATCTGAGTCTCCATCCTAGAATAAAGACAAGTACAACTGGAGGGAGTGAATAGGCTAAAAAAAACCTGCATTGGAAGCAGGGGGAAATAGGGTGCAGAATTCTCTCCTGTAATTAAGGTTTGTTTACACAACAGTGGCCAAATCCGAACCAGGGAGTTCTCTCCTGTAATTCAGGTTTGTTTACAGTGGCCAATGCAACCAGGGATAAAGTCTGGACAGGAGTGTTTTGTAAACAAGCTATCCGCTTGTGTTTCAACAAACAACGACTTCATACGAGAACTCTTTCATGGGAATTCCAGCGCAGGGTAATTGTATACTAGACGCGGACGCGCCAACTTCATGAGCCGCTGAATTGTTTTGAGCGAGCTTGTCAATCAACAGAGCAGCGCCCACTGCTGCATAAAAGTAGCCGACTGATAACATTTCCAGGGCGCAAAAAATATTATACTGTATAGTGTATAATTCAATGTAACAATAGCAGAAATACTGGCTACAGTAGCGAGTCGAACACCGACTATTGACAATTTCTTGAGCAGTTCATTCTGGCGTGTATCCTAAACTAGTAGACGCAAAGAAGAAACTGCATGCTTTCTATTAGGCTAAATGAAATAACGTTTTCTTTTTACCAACCTGGCCAAGCGATGGAACTTCTCATGTAGCAAAACGCTGATGTTCAGAGTTTGTGTCACAGTCAGTCAGTTGTGCGTATTCCGTCCCTCTCCTCCGCTCCGCTCCAGATTATGTTTCCACTTCCTCTTTTTCTCCGCCGTCTGCTGGTTGGCTCCTCTCCTCCGAGACTCTAGCAACGATGCTAGGGATTTTGACCAATTACAACACAACAAATCCCGACAATTGAAGGGGCGACAGGACACTCCCCGTTAATGGGTGGCAATCAATGATTGTATGGGTGTCAATTCATATATTTCTTCACTTTCTCTGATGTCCTTAATTTATTGGTAGGTTTAGGCCTATAAACGCATGGTCGGGACGGAATGCTTGTTAGAGATGTAGCACAGAATATTATGTAATCCTTGAACCTCGGATAAGCGCTGCAGAGGGCTCAAGGAACAGTGTATTTAATAATTCATAGCTATCGATTAATTCATACATAAAACAGGCAGCATCTGGGGGTGGGATGTTATAACCGTTATCTGAAACAGATGATAATAATAGACAATTATATAAAGGCTACAGTACAGTAGTCAATACCAGACTTGATTAAATTCATGCCACCTACATCTACTTCCAATATCTAGGCTGCCCTGCAAGAGAGAAAGAGAGAGGGGAAGAGAGAAAGAGAGAGGGGAAGAGAGAAAGAGAGAGGGGAAGAGAGAAAGGGAAGAGGGGGAGAGAGAGCGAGAAAAGAAAGAGAGAGGGAGGGAGAAAGGGGAGAGTGGGAGGGAGAGAGAGAAAGAGGAGGGAGAAAAGGGAGAGGGAGGGAGAGAGAGGAAGAGAGTTAGAGACATCTATGAATGATCTGAACTGGTGCCACCGTGCCAGGCCCACAGCTCTCCTCTCCACAGTATAGCATCAGGATTTAAACAGGATCATGTGCCTCTACTGACTGTCTGGCATATCATCTGGGCTAATGGTGGCCAAACACCCAACCTTTCTGTGTGACTGAAACCCATGGCTTTCTCTCTGGTACTAGATCATCTGGTAGGTCAAGATGAAGGAAGATATGAAGTATGACAAGCAAAAAGATTGATCAATGAGTGATGAGTGGTGTTGCATAATATTTGATTGATAAGACTCTGTCACGTTAACTGTGTCAATTGTGAAAAAACAGACACAGAAATGATATGAAGAAATCCTGTTATTATTCCATGTTAGGGGCCGATGCGATGGCAGTTTTTGGCAAAGATAAATTGCATACAGAAAATGGCAGATAGTTGATGTTACTGATAGTCTGAAGAGCATCCACAAATGGACTATCCAAATAAAGTGTTACCAACCCTAGCCCTTTCTCCTGCCCCATAAAATAGTGGTTCAATATAGAAGCTTTTCTACCTTAACTTTGCCAAAGTGTCTGCATCGGAGCAGCAGTGTCTCAGTGATCATCTAGGAGATCCATGTCTGTCTCTGCTCTGAGAGAGAGAGGGCTACGTGGTGCAGCTGGGACACTGTTAAAATGCTGTTGATTTATCTGAAGCCTTTGGTCAAAGCGCCAGAGAAAGGAAAGGAGGGAGTTGCCATGGATAGGAGGATAAGAGAGGCATGGCGAAAGGAGAGATATCAAATGAACCTTTCCGTTACTAGGAAACACACACACCTTTAGTCCTAACTACATGCAGAATCCACTAGGACACTAATCAAAATTCAAATACATCTTTCTCCCCTGAAGGACTGCTTAAAGTCCTCTAATTGGGGTCATTAAAATAAGATGTACAGTTTTGATAACACACTTCTCTAAATAGACATCCTATCATTAGAGAAGGGCAAAGTGGAGAACTCTTGATGTGGCCTGCAGGGTGTGTGTGTTACCGACTAGAACATGGCACATTAGTGAGTAACCTATTCTACCCTGGGATTTCTGAGAGGTCTTTCAAGATCAAAGGGAAAGTAAAAAAGAAAGGAGGACCAAGGCACTCTTCACATAATTCATTAAAATGCCTTTATTTGTACGGCATGTTCAATGGCAACAAAGCTTAAAAACTCTGATGTGTTTCGGCTGCATGGCCTTCGTCAAGGGAAAGTGTTTTCTTTTCTCTACCTTTAAAAAGGAAACAGTGCCAACTACTGGGACATTAATGGGACAGTGATAAGCACTGGGACATTATAGGGGATGGAGATATGGAAGAAATATGAACATCGGCCGCCCCCTGCACAGTAGATCACCTGCTGGATGTTGACGAACGCTGGCGATTCAACATGTACGGGACCCGTACAAGGCAAGCAGGTACAAGGCAAGCAAGCTCCGCAAATCCATTAGGGACGCATAAAGACAGACTCAAACTTGAATTGATGTTCGGTATTCACACAGTTATAACATACCTGTACAAGAGGTACAACTTCACTACCGGTCAAAAGTTTTAGAACACCTATTCATTCAAGGGTTTCTCTTTATTTGTACTGTTTTGTACATTGTAGAATAATAGTGAAGACATAAAAACTATTAAATAGCATGTGTATTAACCAAAAAAGTGTTAAACAAATCAAAATATATCTTATATTTGAGATTCTTCAAATAGCCACCCTTTGTCTTGAAGACAGCTTTGCACACTATTGGCATTCTCTCAACCAGCTTCACCTGGAATGCTTTTCCAACAGTCTTGAAGAAGTTCCCACATATGCTGAGCACTTGTTGGCTGCTTTTCCTCCACTCTAGTCCGACTCATCCCAAACCATCTCAATTTGGTTGAGGTCGGGGGATTGTGGAGGCCAGGTTATCACATGCAGCACTCCATCACTCTACTTCTTGGTAAAATAGCCCTTACATAACTCACAGACACAGCGATTGTAATCAAAAATCTCCTATTTGGACTCGAGACCAAAGGACAAATTATCACTGGTCTTAATGTCCATTGCTCGTGTTTCTTGGCCCGAGCAAGTCTCTTCTTCTTATTTGTGTCCTTTAGTAGTGGTTTCTATGCAGCAATTTGACCATGAAGGCCTGATTCACACAGTCTCCTCTGAACAGTTGATGTTGAGATGTGTCTGTTACTAGAACTCTGTGAAGCATTTATTTGGGCTGCAATTGCTGAGGCTGGTAACTCTAATGAACATATCCTCTGCAGCAGAGGTAACTCTGGGTCTTCCATTCCTGTGGCGGTCCTCATGAGAGAGTTTAATCATAGCGCTTGATGGTTTTTGCGACTGCACTTAAGCAACTTTCAAAGTTCTTGAAATGTTCCAGATTGATTGATCTTCATGTCTTAAAGTAATGATGGACTGTTGTTTCTCTTTGCTTATTTGAGCTGTTCTTGCCATAATATGAACTTGGTCTATACCCCCCTACCTTGTCACAACACAACTGATTGGCTCAAACGCATTAAGGACAGAAATTCCACAAATTAACAAGGTACACCTGTTAATTGAAATGCATTCCAGGTGACTACCTCATGAAGCTGGTTGAGAGAATGCCAAGTGTGTGCAAAGCTGTCATCAAGGCAAAGGGTGGCTATTTGAAGAATCTCATATATAAAATACATTTTGATTTAACACTTTTTTGGTTACTACATGATTCCATTTGTGTTACTTCATAGTTTTGATGTCTTCACTAATAATATGTCTTCACTAATACATTTTCTAATAGAAAATAATAAAAATTAAGAAAAACCTTTCAATGAGTAGATGTTCTAAAACTTTTGACCGGTAGTGTACGTGAGAATGCTCATCATTGATTCAGTTCAGCATTCAACACTATTGTTCCCTCCAAGCTCGACACCAAGCTCAGAGCCCTGGGTCTGAACACCATCCTCTGCAACTGGATCCTGGACTTCCTGACGGGAGGATTGGCAAAAACACCTCCTCCACAGACTCTTAACACAGGGCCCCCTCTGGGGTGTGTCCTCAGCCCTCTGCTGTACTCCCTGTTAACCTACAACTGTGTGGCTTTGCACGTCACCAACTCCAACATCCACTTTGCTGACTACACCACGGTTGTAGGCCTGATAGCCAACAACGACAAGTCAGCCTATAGGGAGGAGGTAAGAACTGGCATTGTGGTGCCAAGAAAACCTCTCCCTCAACGTCAGCAAAACAAAGGAGTTGTTGTTGACTTCAGGAAGCAGAGGAGGTAACATACCCGATCCACATCAACAGGACTGCAGTAGAGAGCATCAGACGTTTTAAGTTCCTCTGCGCTCACATCACCAAGGACTCGGAACATGGAACAACAACACCACTCTTGTCAAGAGGGTGCAACAGTGTCTCTACTTCCTAAGGCAGCTGAAGAAATTCGGCATGACACTCCGGGTCCTCTCCAAATACGACCTCTGCACAATCGAGAGCGTCCTGACCGGTTGCATCACAGCCTGGTACAGGAATTGCTCCATCCACGACCGCAAGGCCCTGCAGCGGGTGGTGAAGATCGCCCAGTATATCACTGGGACAGTGCTCCCACCCATCCAGGACATCTACTTGAAACGGTGCCTGAGGAAGGTCCACAGCATCATCAAGGACCCCACACAACCCAGCCACGATCTGATCTCTCCCAGACAGTATCAGAGTATAAGATCTGATACCAACAGCCTCAGAGACAGTTTATATCTACAAGCCATCAGACAGCTGAACACTGGAACTGGACTGACCACCTCCAGTGACTCTCCACACCTCTCCACACTTTTACACAGCTTCACACACCGGCTCTGATACACTCACATACACACTCATACACATCACTACTGCTACCAGACTCGTATTATTATTGCTAAATACTGCACAATTTAAACACATGCCCGCCCAATTTCCCATCCCCAAAACACATTGGACTATAAATTGTGCCTTCTTGTATTTTACTAATGCTAAAATGTTTATTTTCTTCTTCTGAGCCATTTACTTTCTGTTCGTATTCTTATCTTTTTTTTCTTATTGTTGTCGCATTGTCGAGCAGGAACCTACAAGTGAGTATTCCGTTGGACGGTGTATACTATGTGGATCCTGTACATACAACTAATAAAACTTAATATGTAAAATAATCTGGAAATGAACAGAAAATTACAGGCGATGTGCTGTGGTCAGAGGTGATAGGAGGACGGCCACTCACTACGCACGGCCGACGTCCATGTTGGTCAGTCTTCACCTTGTCACTATCAATGAACCAAACAAAATGCATACAGTTGAAAAATATGGGAATACGTATGGAAAAGACAAACACAAAGAGAATAAGGACAAAATGAAAGTATGCTTTACTTGCAGCTTCAAGGTTAATGTGAGGAGTAAACTTAAAATAAACAAAGAACACACTGAAATACATTCTCTCCCTTCGTCGAGTTGGATTTAAATAAAATCCGTCAATTCCAATCTCAATTTATTCCAAACACTTCTAGGATCGTAGTAAGCATTCAAACATCCAGCAGCCTCTTATAATAAATAAATAAAGGAAAACATTTTGCTGCAATTTTCCCCACTGTTTTCATCATACAGGCCTACAATCAAGCTATTTCATACCTGCAATTTGACAGGGAAGTTGATGAAAACGGTCAAGTAAAACAGAAAAACAATCTCTACCAACATGCTCTGGTTTTAGAACATGTTTTGATTGAGACGTAACTCCTACCTCTGCCCATTGATATGGTACTGGTACTCCGTGTATAATAGCTTAATTCTTGTGTGTTTAATTTCTCATGTTTTTATCTTCTTAATTAATTCTGTTGAGAAAGCTTGTAAGTAAGCATTTCACTGGAAGGTCTACACCCATTTTATTTGGCGCATGTGACAAATAACAAGTCATTACCAATGCTGTTAGAGATCCTCTTCTGAGGGGCCCTACATTCACAATCACCACGGCACGTCCATAGCATCCTATTCGGTATGATCTAATGGAGTTGAGGACTAATGAACTCATTAACCATATGAGGGATGGGACAAGTCATTATTATTTAAAAGGTGGAGGGAAGGAAGGCAGAGGGGAAGGCTGAACCAAAGAGGGTAATCTAGTGTGCACTTGAAGCAACACTGAGCCATTGGATAAGAACCACTATAGCCACTCACTGACTGACAGACACTGCAGTGTAGTGTAGTCATCTCTCCCTGCAAGAACAATCCAGGTAGGTTCCAACGGCTCAGTCAGACTCAGAACAGTCACTGGTTTTGGAGGACTTGTGGTGTTTCTTCTTTTTCTTCTTTTCTTTATTTTTCTTGTGTTTCGTCTTCTTGCTCTCACTGGTGGAGGAGGAAGAAGAGGAGCTGTCAGAGGAAGAGGTAGCATCCCGCAGAAGCTGCTGCAGCTGCTGGATCCTGGAGAAAGGTAGGTGGGAGATGGGGTAGAGAGAGAGCGGGGGGTGGGGGTTAGAGAGAGAGTGGGGGGTGGGCGGGGGAAGAGTCAGATGGGTTAGAACCATTCGAGCAGAGAGGCAAGGTGTGAAACTGACACACAGTATCTTCTGTAAGGTGAAAAATATGTTTCATCAGACACACACACACACACAAACGTCATGTCCTCATAACATCGGTGACTTTTTCCTCCAGAATCAGCGGCCATCTCAGATTTCCACTAATTCACTCAGAAGTGTCCCTGGTTGTGAATCAAGTATTTTATAAGCGATTGTCAGCTGACAGCTGGTGAGTACTGAGTACGTGTCATATGGGGATTAGGATGGGCTAAAAGGTGTTTTCAGCCGGTGCTAAAGTGGGTCATAAGAGAGCGAGAGCAGAGAGGGAGAGAGACAGAGAGAGAGCAGAGAGGGAGAGAGACAGAGAGAGAGCGAGAGCAGAGAAGGAGAGAGACAGAGAGAGAGCGAGAGGGAGAGAGACAGAGAGAGAGCGAGAGCAGAGAGGGAGAGAGACAGAGAGAGCGAGAGGGAGAGAGACAGAGAGAGAGCAGAGAGGGAGAGAGACAGAGAGAGCGAGAGGGAGAGAGACAGAGACAAAGAGAGAGCAAGAGCAGAGAGGGAGAGAGACAGAGAGAGCAGAGAGGGAGAGAGACAGAGAGGTAGACAGAGTGAGAGCTTGTTTCAGGCAGCCAGCAGTAGCCAGCAATAAAATATTAATATATCAAGAAACCCCAATGATCAAACAACTCAGAGACAGAAGCATCCCTGTTCTTTGATTGGCCCAAAACTTTACATTTCCATTCATTCAGTATGCTCAGAGAGAAACAAGAGCGCTTGTGCAAGTTGCAAGACACTGAAAACAACCCAAACTTCCAACGCGGCGGTTCCCAAGCTTCATTAAGAATTCATCTGTGGAGCTGGAGGAGCATTGTTCTTGTCAACGTTGACATCATCCACCCAGAGAACAGTGAAGTAATCATTAAGACTGTTCAAGGCAAGGACTCTGAGGCAGACCAGAGTTAGCTCGTGGGTCCTTTGGCCAAGGCTGCTTCCCTATCTAGTGCACTAGAGTTCATTGGGCTCTGTCTACTACTGTCACATTTCACTCCCATCTCTCACATCATCATAACAACATTGATTTGCTCAGCTCATATGATCCTGTAGAACAGACTCGCCCTCTCTCCTATCATACTCACATACGTCTCATGTTGCACTTTCATCAGTTCAGATGGCACTTTAAAACTTCTCCGTAGACACCCAAGTTCACTTTCAATGTCGTTCATAACAGTTTTTAAACATACTTTTATTCACCATTTTGATTAAGTGCTATGATAGCTATCAGGATATGATTGATTTAATCTAATTAAATTAGGGCGTTGACTTCAGTGTGTTCTCCGATAACCCGGAGGTGCGATGACTCGGAGGTGTGTCCTCCGATAACCCAGAGCTACGTTGACTCGGAGGTGCGTTGACTCGGAGGTGTGTTCTTATCGCCACAGCTTAGCATCAGCATTGTTGGGAGAAAAACAAAAATAATTGTTAAGTCCCCTGTGACCGTGCGACAAAATAGCTTGTCTGAATTGATGTAGCAAAGACAAGTTACAGAACCACTGTCCTTTAAAAAGACCCCTATGCACCGAATACACTCCAGACTACCTTAACTATGATCAACTCCAAACAGTGGAGAAGGAGACACCTATTCAAACATATTTTTGATAATAAAACCAGAAGGTAGTTACCTTGTTTCTTTTTCATTCTTTTTGTTTTCTCTGATCACGTCGTACATTGTGTCTTTGTGTGCCTACAAGAAATAGACGGTTTAGGTACTTACTTACAAAATGTACAGGACAACACACCTTGCAAACAGCTACATTATTTCCCCCATTCAACGCTCTCCTCTTCCACATCAGCATTTTTTAATCCGGTTGTTGTATCACAATGGAATGTATGAAAATATGATACGCTTGCACTTATGTTAATCATTGCAGTGGCATGGTAGCAAGCCGGGCTACAGAACAACTGCACTAGGAGAATCTGCTGAGTCCAGAAGCATCCAGCTGCAGAAGATAGAGATGCTGGTTCTATCCCAAATGCCACCCGCTTCCCTATGTAGTGCACTACTTTTGACCAAAGCCCTATGGGCACTGGTCAAAAGTAGTGCACAAATGGGGAAAAGGGTGTGATTTGGGACGCACCCTTACTGTATCCAGTTGCATCAAGCAAGCATGCTCATGGTCCAAGGCAGGCACCTAGACCTCCCCTTGGGTTATGGTTGGGACCAGGAGCAGACGTCCCCATGAGGTTATGGTTGGGACCAGGAGCAGACGTCCCCACGAGGTTATGGTTGGGACCAGGAGCAGACGTCCCCACAAGGTTATGGTTGGGACCAGGAGCAGACGTCCCCACAAGGTTATGGTTGGGACCAGGAGCAGACGTCCCCACAAGGTTATGGTTGGGACTAGGAGCAGACGTCCCCACAAGGTTATGGTTGGGACCAGGAGCAGACGTCCCCACAAGATTATGGTTGGGACCAGGAGCAGACGTCCCCAAAAGGTTATGGTTGGGACCAGGAGCAGACGTCCCTAAAAGGTTATGGTTGGGACCAGGAGCAGACGTCCCCAAAAGGTTATGGTTGGGACCAGGACCAATCCTAGTGTGAATCCTAAGGGACACATTTTTTGGTTTGAGACCAGCAGTAACACATTTTATTCAACTAGTCAAAAGGCTTGATGATTAGCTGAAAGAATCTCTCGTGGGCAGATTACGTAAACATAAATGGTACCGTATATCGGTCTTTATACTATGGGCACCAATATCTAACGAGCAGCAATTATTCTGGTGCTTAGGATTTTCATCTTTGGTTATTTGGACAAACCACGATTTCGCAGGTGTGTAGCATCTTTCACGTTTCGGAAGGGTAGGGGACAATTTGCCCCATTGGAAGGGTAGGGGACAATTTGCCCCATTGGAAGGGTAGGGGACATTCGGCCCATAGACTTGCCAATAACTTGCAAAGAGAGAGGGTGGAGCTCCTCGTTCTAGCATCTCTTAACACGTATGGGCCCAGAACTTCATTGAGCAGCTGAACAATTACACAAGACTTTAGTTCTGGGTTAACCGAGATGAGTTGAAAGATGGAGGAGACGACTCACCACTCTGAACTGCTCCAGCTCCTGGTTTCCTTTGCTTGCATCTCCAACCTGCACTAGGGAGAAGTGTTGGTACCACAAGCACACTCCCTCCTGCTCTCTAAGAAACCACCCAAACAAGCAAGTGTTGGAACGTGGAATAGATTCATATACACCTGTTTATCACTTAGCCTACATCTAAAACGCAACTCAAAATCAAAAGGAATAAATATTCAAACATTTTCCCAAAGTATTATCTGGAACATGTAAGGCTTTGTAATTCCACAGGAGAACAAATGTGAACTTTTTAGACTAACCTAGTATGCTTTATCAAGAACATGAGTGGGAGGGGAGGGAGGGACATCCTTTGTTCTTTCAGGGACAAGCAGAACAGATGTGAATATCCGCTACACTGACGTGACCCTGAGCTCATTCAAAAGGGATGGGTCTATCAAGCTAAGCCTAGTGTGTCCCCCAAAAGCCACTTTATTCCCTATGTAGTGCAATTATTTTGACCAGAGCCCTATGAGTGTACCATGTACCCTGATCAAAAGTAGTGCACTACATTTTGAATAGGGTGCCATTTGAGACAAAGACAACTTTCTTTGGCTTTCTGCTATATTGCCGTACATGATCACATAAGCATGGATGGACAGCTGCCCATTTCAAGCTGTACATTTTATAGATCTGTGATAGTGACCCACTTATAAAGGAGTGGCTATTTAATCCTAGTCGGTCGCAGAAGCACTACGTTTTTAAGGTTATTTTACATTAGTGTGCTATAGATGAAGGAGGACGAGGAGATGAAGGATGAGGAGAGGAAGCCACCTTAGACTATGGAGACGCACCCTAAAATGTAGGTATCACAGGTTGGTGGCACCTTAAATGGTGAGGACAGGCTCATGGTAATGGCTGGAGTGGAATGGTATCAAATACATCAAACACATGGTTTCCATGTGAAGGATGAGGAGAGGAAGCCATAAGACGGCTGAACAATTAATCAAATGGCCACCTGGACTATTTTATCTATACAT
Source organism: Brachymystax lenok tsinlingensis (assembly GCA_030435695.1). NCBI lineage: Eukaryota > Metazoa > Chordata > Actinopteri > Salmoniformes > Salmonidae > Brachymystax > Brachymystax lenok. The sequence continues at coordinate 29,123,827 of CM059806.1, forward strand.
AGTCACTTTACCCCTACCTACATGTACAAATTACCGTGACTAACCTGTACCCCTGCACATTGACTCAGTACCGGTACCCCCTGTACATTGCCTCGTTATTTTATTGTTACTTTTTACTTTAGTTTATTTTGTAAATATGTTCTTAACTCTTTCTTGAACTACATTGTTGGTTAAGGGCTTGTAAGTAAGCATTTCACAGTAAGGTCTACACCTGTTGTAGTCACACATGTGACAAATAAAATGTGATTACTCTTGAGCAGGGCCCAGGGTGCCACATAATAACCATGTGTTTCTACTCGCACTGCGTCACGTTCACCTCCTTCCCCAGAGGCATCCACAGCCCCTTGGTGGGGGAGTGCGCCAGGAAGTCTCTAGCATCCTCATTCCTGGATCAGCAGGAATACAGCAGAAGCACGCGTGGTTTACTTACGTCTTCACATGCTTCAGCACTTCTTGGTTGAGTTTTGTCGCTTGTTTCTTGAGTTTTTCCCCATCGTGTTTTGATTCCTTGTACCTTTCGCGGTCCCCTCTGTCTTCCGAGTATAGCGATCTCTTTCGACTAGACATTGCAACAACATTGGATAACGGTGTATATAAAAATAACCATTTAATTTCAGTTTGATATGATTTCTCTAACACCAATTAATTCGGGACAAGCTAAATCGGGACATTTTTCCCGAACTCTACGTAGTTATTTCTTGCTTCTGATTGCGCATGCCATCGCAGCGCCGCCTACATGTCAAACGGAGTCGAGTAGGCCTGGTCCCTATTGAGGCTGTTTTCACCCTGGTTTTAATATCTATGCCGAGTTTGCGCAGATGTTTATTTGCGTGTTATCATATACAGCCAGGACTATACTTTAAATAAAAAGGTTGAGGTCTGTGGAGTTTTATAAAGTATTCATACTGTACCCTTCTTTTGAGTTTTATTACCAGTTATCCTAGAGTATTTTCAGCTACCAACTGTAGAATCAACTCTATAATGTGCATATAAACAGTCTATATGTAGAAGAATTAAAGGGACAGCCCGGGATAGATACATCAATTTCTGGGCTCTTAAATGAATGATATACAGCCATTGATTCTTGAAGAATATAACCTAAAAATGTCTCATGAACTGTTCAACTGGCATAACTCATTAACTTGCTTTACTCCATTGTTTGTAAACAATATTATTGTAAACAAACAGTGTTCAAAACATGGTAAAACAATATAATTGAGGTGCTTATCAAAAACAAGTACCCTTTAAAGTTTTATTTCTAGCACTTAATGAGAGCCTTCTGTTTTCTGAAAACGGTCAATGTGAATACATTGCAACACTGACACTCGACAGTGCCTTCGGAAAGTATTTTGTTACGTTACAGCCTTATACTAAAATGGATAAAAAATTTGTTTGAAAAAACTCAGCAATCTACACACAATAGCCCATAACGAAAAGTGAAAACAGGTTTTTAGAAATTGTTGCATATTTACTCAACATAAAAACAAATACCTTATTTACATAAGTTTTCAGACCCTTTGCTATGAGACTCGAAAATGAGTTCAGGTGCATCCTGTTTACATTGATCATCCATGAGATGTTTCTACAACTTGGGAGTCCAACAGTGGTAAATTCAATTGATGGACGTGATTTGGAAAGGTACAACCCTGACTATATAAGGTCAAACAGTTGACAGTGCATGTCAGAGCAAAAACCAAGCTATGAGGTTGAAGGAATTGTCCGTAGAGCTCCACAACCGTAGTGTCAAAAAACAGATCTGGGGAAGGGTATCAAGAACTTCTGCAGAATTCAAGGTCCCCAAGAACACAAGGACCTCAATCATTCTTAAATGGAAGTTTGGAACCACCACTTCATACAGCTGGCCACCTGGCCAAACTGAGCAATCAGGGGGAGAAGAACCCGATGGTCTCTGACAGAGCTCTAGAGTTCCTCTGTGGAGATGGGAGAACCTTACAGAATGACAACCATCTCTGCAGCACTCCACCAATCAGGCCTTTATGGTAGAGTGGCCAGACGGAAGCCACTCCTCAGTAGAAAAAGTCACGACAGCCCGCTTCGAGTTTGCCAAAAGGCACCTAAAGGACTCTCAGACCATGAGAAACAAGATTCTTTGGTCTGATGAAACCAATATTCAACTCTTTGGCCTGAATGCCAAGCTTCCCTTCTGGAGGAAACCTAGCACCATCCCTACAGTGAAGCATGGTGGTGGCAGCATCATGGTGTGGGGATGTTTTTCAGCGGCAGGGACTGGGAGACTAGACAGGATCAAGGGAAAGATGAACGGAGCAAAGTAGAGAGATCCTTGATGAAAACCTGCTCCAGAGTGCTCAGGACCTCAGACTGGGGCAAAGGTTCACCTTCCAACAGGACAATAACACTAAGCACACAGCAAAGACAACGCAGGAATGGCTTCGGGACAAGTCTCTGAACGTCCTTGAGTGGCCCAGCCAAAGCCCGGACTTGAACCTGATCTAACATCTTTGGAGTGACCTGAAAATAGCTCTGCATCGACGCTCCCCATCCTACCTGACAGAGCTTGAGAGAATCTGCAGTGAAGAATGGGAGAAACTCCCCAAATACAGGTGTACCAAGCTTGTAGCGTCATACCCAAGACTCAAGGCTGTAATTGCTGCCAAAGGGCCTTCAACAAAGTACTGAGTAAAGGGTCTGAATACTTTTGTAAATTCAATGTTTATTTTTAATAAAGTAGCAAAAATGTCAACCTGTTTTGCTTTGTCATTATGGGGTATTGTGTGTAGATTGATGAGGGAAAAAAACCACATTTATCCATTTTAGAGTAAGGCTGTAACCAATTTTTTTTGAAAAAGTCAAGGGGTCTGAATACTTTCAGAAGGCACTGTATCTTCATTAGTTTATCATTCAACATTCAATCTAATATTTAGATTGAAAAAAAGTTATTTCAGAGAAGCAAACTGTAGAAGGAATATAAATGTGAGGTAATTCAGGATTATGTGCAACGATACAGACCCACACATTGGATTAATTACGACCAAAGCAAATCTCTGTTACAAAAGCCATTATATAGTGTGTTGGATCAAAGCAGCCATTACAACATGCAGTCTAATTATGAATATAAACTAACGTAAGAACTTACTAACAGGTAAAAAGTGAAAACCATCTTCAACTAGAAACATAACTATTGTAAAAAATGTTTGGGTTTGTCATTAAATCGTGTCAAATTTCAGGCCTATCGCAAATATTTCATTGTAAACAGTTGATGTGTCCTATTCATCCAAATATGATTCTCAAAACCATTAGTAAACAAACGTGTTTGGTACAGTGATCATAAGATAGTAACAACAAACGATCAGCCCTAACTGGCTAGTGATCTAACAAGACAAGAGGGAGAGTTAAGAAGACACTCCCTATGGAGTTCACCAAAATAAACACAGAAAAAAAGGAAAAAAAAAGAATTAATCAACCAAGTAATAAAGAAAAATGTAGTATGACACTCAAGCATTAACAAACAGTCATTTATCATAAATGTGATTGTAACAAATAAAAATCACCCTCTCAATCAAAACTCCAAACAATTTATTTTGCTTGCCTCATCATAAATACCATGGAAGAGAGGGGTGAGCTTTGCTTCCGATGCCGTTCCGCCATCCAATTGGGACAGTGGAATTTCTGAGTGATGTCGTGGTGTGGGACAGTTTGGACAGCTCTACGGAAGGGGGACCTCAGGGCCAGTTGGGAAGGGGGACCTCAGGGCCAGTTGGGAAGGGGGACCTCAGGGCCAGTTGGGAAGGGGGACCTCAGGGCCAGTTGGGGGGTGGCATGGGAAGAAAAAACCTGCCCCTTTAATTCTCTCAACAGGTGGCGCTGTAGCGTTTATTGACTGACAGCTAACCCCTCCCCCTATAGCCTTGTTGTTCTGAATTCTAAGCAGGACCATTCTGAAGGCCAGAGAGAGACTGGTTCAGGTTCATATCATGGTGGTGTCATGGCTGACTGTTGGGCCCATGCAACAGAGCCCAGTGTTTGTCAGTCATTCAGAGGGAGGAGAGGAAGTCTTTGAGTCCTCCCTTGGTCTTGGTCTTTTGGTTGTCCTCCAGCATGAGGAACCTCTTGAGGCGGGAGAAGGCCGACTTCTTCACACTTGCAGGCTTTGAGGCCGAGGAGGAACCGGTGGTCTCAGAGGTTGACCTGGAAATATAGGAATACTGTCATGTCAGAATCTGTAAGCTGACACTGATTAAAGGTTAAAGAGCGACTGCCTTTAAAAAGCAACAAATTCTTTGAAAAACAGCCAGTGTGGCATCAATATGAGTCACAAACCGTTATTCGAGTGTCAAAATTAACTAGTGTCAACAGGATCATTTGTGTCATTAAGTCAGTCTCGTCTAAAATGGAGTTTGGAACATTACTGCGTCACAACAGGTAAATGAAGGTTGGGTTTTTATGCGACGATGTCCATTTGCCCACTAACATGGGATGAACAGCTGCGGTGATTGCTCTCTATCCAATAGCATAGACAGTGAGACAGACCTGCCCAGCAGCTCCGACTTTGTTTACATAAGACAACACGTCACAAATGTTTTTTACATGAGAAATAGTGCACCAAACAGCTTACTTAGATGTAAAATTGCTCAACTAAAACATTCTTGGCAAAGATTTCTGAATTAATTACAGATTTCTTGAGTTATATTAGATTCCTTCTGGGGATTTTGAGTAAGTGAAATTGGCTTCTACAGTGTCTCATGGGGGACAAACATCATTAACCAAATGCGTAATTTGTCAGGAAACACCTCCAAGACAGAAATATTTTTTTTCTAAACCGCTGTGTTCAGTGACCACACAGTGTCCATCAGTGTGATACCATCTACTGCCCTCACATCTCAAGAAGTCCCTTAAAATGCAGATTTTCAGCTAAGCGAGATGTAGCCAATAGAGGTAAAATGGGTAACATTTGAGGTACCGGTGGCCTGGTATTGTTTGTTTACCTTGGCGTACTGCAGGGCGTCTTGTTTTTGGAGGCAGACTTTGGGATGCCCATGGCGTTGGTTCTGTTGGTGGACTGGGGAGTCTTGTGTTTGCCTGCGCTCCAGGGAGTGCAGTGGCTCTTGGAAAGAGTGGCCATGAAGTTCCTGTTGACGCCGTTATGCTTGGACGTGTTGTTACAGGTGTGGCATGTAGCCATCTGGGATGGCGAGAGGAGTGGATGAAATTAGAAGGAGTAACGATGTCTCTATTTACAGGTGGATTTCACACAGGGAACATGATTCTCATGTGGAGAAGACACTTACGAGGACACAACGTTTCTCCAAAAACATTCTGGAAGTTAATGTTTGCAAGTGAGTTACCAAAAGTGACTAACCAAAAGTGGTTAACTCCCAAATGAAATCAAATGTTATTGGTCACATACACATGGTTAGCAGATGTTAATGCTAGTGTAGCGAAATGCTTGAGCTTCTAGTTCCAACAGTGCAGTAATATCTAACAATTCCCAACAACTACCTAATACACACAAATCTAACAATTCCCCACCAACTACCTTATACACACACAAATATAAAAGGGGTGAATGAGAATATGTCCATAAGTACATGGATGAGAGATGGCCGAACTGTATAAAATACAGTATATACACAATGTGATATGAGTAATGTAAGACATGTAAACATTATAAAGTGGCATTATTTAAAGTGGCATCGTTTAAAGTGACTGGTGATCCATTTCTTAAAGTGTCCAGTGATTGGGTCTCAATACAGTTGAAGTCGGAAGTTTACATACACTTAGGTTGGAGTCATTAAAACTTGTTTTTCAACCACTCCACAAATGTTTTGTTAACAAACTATAGTTTTGGCAAGACGTTTAGGACATCTACTTTGTGCATGATACAAGTCATTTTTCCAACAATTGTTTACAGACAGATTATTTCACTGTATCACAATTCCAGTGGGTCAGAAGTTTACATACACTAAGTTGACTGTGCCTTTAAACAGCTTGGAAAATTCCAGAAAATTATGTCATGGCTTTAGAAGCTTCTAATAGGCTAATTGACATAATTTGAGTCAATTGGAGGTGTACCTGTGGATGTATTTCAAGGCCTACCTTCAAACTCAGTGCCTCTTTGCTTGACATGACGGGAAAATCAAAATAAAATCAGCCACGACCTCAGAAAAAAAATGTGTAGACCTCCACAAGTCTGGTTTATCCTTGGGAGCAATTTCCAAACGCCTGAAGGTACCACGTTCATCTGTACAAACAATAGTACGCAAGTATAAACACCATGGGACCATGCAGCCATCATACCGCTCAGGAAGGAGAGGCGTTCTGTCTCCTAGAGATGAACGTACTTTTGTGCGAAAAGTGCAAATCAATCCCAGAACAACAGCAAAGGACCTTGTGAAGATGCTGGAGGAAACAGGTACAAAACTATCTACATCCACAGTAAAACTAGTCCTATACCGACATAACCTGAAAGGCTGCTCAGCAAGGATGAAGCCGCTGCTCCAAAACAGTCATAAAATAGCCAGACTACGGTTTGCAACTGCACATGGAGAAATGTCCTCTGGTCTGATGAAACAAAAATAGAACTGTTTGGCCATAATGACCATCGTTATGTTTGGAGGAAAAAGGGGGAGACTTGCAAGCCGAAGAACACCATCCCAACCATGAAGCACGGGGGTGGCAGCATCATGTTGTGGGGGTGCTTTGCTGCAGGAGGGACTGGTGCACTTCACAAAATAGATGGCATCATGAGGGAGAAAAATATGTGGATTTATTGATGCAACATCTCAAGACATCAGTCAGGAAGTTAAAGCTTGGTCGCAAATGGGTCTTCCAAATGGACAATGACCCCAAGCATACTTCCAAAGTTGTGGCAAAATGGCTTAAGGACAACAAAGTCAAGGTATTGGAGTGGCCATCACAAAGCCCTGACCTCAATCCTATAGAACATTTGTGGGAAGAACTGAAAAAGCGTGTGCAAGCAAGGAGGCCTAAAATCCTGACTCAGTTACACCAGCTCTGTCAGGATGAATGGGCCAAAATTCACCCAACTTATTGAGGAAAGCTTGTTGAAGGCTACCCGAAACGTTTGACCCAAGTTAGACAATTTAAAGGCAATGCTACCAAATACTAATTGAGTGTATGTAAACTGCTGACCCACTGGGAATGTGATTAAATAAATAAAAGCTTAAATAAATCATGCTCTCTACTATTATTCTGACATTTCACATTCTTAAAATAAAGTGGTGATCCTAACTGACCTAAGACAGGACATTTTTACTAGGATTAAAATGTCAGGAATTGTGAAAAACTGAGTTTAAATGTATTTGGCTAAGGTGTATGTAAACTTCCAACTTCAACTGTACATTAACTCCCAGATGAACACCCTGGGCACCATTAGCACAGACCCTGTCTCCCTGTGCTGAAAACCCACATCCAGACCACTCTTTTTCCATTCACACATGTCAATAGAAACAGGATAACAATCATGATTGTGTTTTGCCAGGTTATTGGGTTTAGCCTATTCTCAGCAGCTACACAGCCCCAGAGGTCTAGCTATAGGCCTTTCTCTGATACACAAAATCAAATCAATATTCCATACAACTACAGATTAAGTGCAATCCAATGCACTTTCAGAGCCTGGGTGGGCCATCTGCCCCATTCTGTCCATCCCATCGATTGCACTAACAAAATGTCCCCTGGGACCTGAGTGCAGAGGGGCCAGGGTGAGGGGCCAGGGTGAAAGGCCAGAGGGGCCAGGGTGAGAGGCCAGAGAAGCTACTGTGTGACAGAGGGCTAAAAGGAGAAGGCACTCATATAACCTGAGTGACGCAGGCAACCAGAGGCCTCACTCAATACTCACTCTGTCACACTCATTTCTCCCCCTACCCCCCTTCTTCTCACAGCAGACAATTACTTCTAAGACTTGTCTCAGGAGGAAAAACATTGGCTTACTAAACTGTTTTTATCTCTGCATCTATCCTATATCTAGGTTACAAAATGCCCTGTGTCGTGTGTGTAATATTTCAAGTATGTCCTCTTGTTGTGCTTTTACAGCAAATATTGTGTGCAAGTAAACAAAATGCAATGAAATCTAGACCTAACAGATGTACTGTATAGCTTTGGCAATGCACAATGCACAATTTCAACATCACTGACAAGCACATGCCAAATGACATCCCAAACCCTCTGATACGGACACTAATTCATTTCCCTAAGGAAAACTGCATGCATCCATAGATGTTCCGAAACAGAAACAAATCATGCAGTGTCATAAGATTCTGAGTCAGGCTGTTGACAGAGCTGAATGCTGAGGAACAACTCACCGATACAAAGGTAGCCATGTTGCTGCTGAGAGTCTAACAGGTGGCAGAGTAGAGTTTCACTGAACCAGTGATGACCTGAGTGAGAATGTTTACTACTGAGCCCTGTGTGTCCAGCCTTATAAAGCAGAGAGAAGCACAGAGGCCGAGTCCATCCGGAGCCCAACAACTAGCCAGCCAATCGAGCAACAGCAGGGGGTGGAGTCTGTTGTCACTGGGAACACTTCCCATGCCAAAAGCCCTAATCCATATACACACCCTCCAGAAAAACTCTGGATTAAAAGTGCTGGGGAAAAAAACACTATAAAAACAGACCGAAACTCTTGGATACCATGAAAACATTTAGCCGGGTTGGATAAGGCCATATACGGAAGTTAGTCAATGTTGATATGCCCTAAAAACTCCGAAAAATAAGGTGTGCCATTTTCATGTATCATCACAGGCAGGGGACTCCAGACAGAGAAATGACTATTTTGACCATATTCGTTCAATCAATTTAAAAGGAATAGAAACACAATATGGATACCGTCATAGTGTTAGGCTAGTAGGTCTTTGATAGTGCTGTTGAACATATCTGGTGTACCATTGATGCACCTCTGCATTTGTGAAGATAATCATTGTTGAGGCTTTGTGAGAGGTCTGCATCCAGCAACCTCACAGGTCTCATGACGCATTTTATGCAGCTGTTTCAGCACACAGACAGAGAGACAGACAGAGACAGACAGACAGAGAGAGAGAGACAGACAGACAGACATACAGACACAGAGAGACAGACAGACAGAGACAGACAGAGAGACAGCCACTGAACTAGTTTCAATGTTTGGAATCACTTGAGAGTTTCTGGATTTTGGGGTAAACTGCACGCAGAGACAAAAATGGTATCCACAAGTTCATCGGACTCTGGGGAAGTAGATAAAGGGCCTCAGTGCCAACATCCTGAAGTATCCCTTTAATCCTACATTCCAACTCCTTAAGGAGTTTGAGAGCCCTATGATAGAGAGCAGGAGGCGGCCAAGGGGCTGGGCGTGTTTAGGGTGCCCAGGCACCTTTGGTGGATAGGTTAACATCATCAGCTGGCAGGCGATACCATCCTTTATCTAGCGTGTCATGACGGCACCTAAGAAAAGCTTATTTTGCCCAGTGATGATTTGCACTTGGTCTGTTATGAACAACCATTAGAGAGAGAAGGCAGGCTTTTATCTCCGTTCTCTAACTTAGCTCTACCTCTAACCAAATCATAAATCCACCACGAGAATAAAGACAACACACTAACCCTCCCCAGGAAAGACCTATCAATCAGGCCTAAACGTTTATCGAATAGTGACGAGAATCATGACACCGACCCGAATAAAATCTTTCCCAATCATCATCTATCGTCTGTGTGCCGAGTACTTACACTTGAGCCACTGGCTGAGGACATTGAGTGCAGGGCGTTCATCAGCTCATTCTATTCTGTTGATTCTGGCTACAGGGGTACAGACCTAGAGCGGTCTAGCTAGCAGCATGTAGACAGGATATGTAGACTGAGGAGTCTATACATCTGCTAGTTTGCCAGGGCTCAGGATATACAGTACCTAGTATGGGCAGGCCAAGCATTTGAAGGGCAAACAAAACCAGACAGAAGCTTCAATAAAATACCAGAAAGATGAACCCTTCATCATTGAGCATTAACAAAAACGGGACTAGACAAAGGTCACCAATTTATGACCGAAAGTTGACCACTGCAAATGTCAATCTCCTCGAGACACCAAATGAAGACCAAAAGTAAACCTTGTTCACCTTCCCAGAATGTCTGTCCCCATCCATGGAGAGTACAAAAAAACATGCCTAGAGAAAGGTAATCAATTCACGACCAATAACTTGGCTGAACTGCACGTGCAATCTATGCGCTGTATATAAGCAATTAAAGAGGCCTTGTGATGAAACGAGATCAACGTCTATGACCTCCAGTGTCAAGTTATGGCGATGATGAGTGGTAACTCGCGTGGCCCCATACAATCCTTCCCATCCGTTCTCTAGCAACAGGGGCTATTTGGTCAAGTTTCCCCTAGGTACAGGTCTAGGATCGGCTCACCCAATCCAAACCATAACCATTAGATCAGAGTCTATCTTGGGGGTAATTTCACCCGACTCCGCAGCAGACCTCCAGAGAGACAGGTCAAGTTTGGAACTTCTTTATAGCACATAGTCCAGTGCAGGAGGATCTGGGCTGACGATTAGGCCTTGAAATGTCAACAGCACCTGCTGGTTCTTTTAGACTTTAAATCATGCGATCAGCAGCAAAATATCCTGGTTCCACGTCTTTTCTACAGCACAAACAGATCTGGGACCAGGATCGGAAAACAAAATATACCACAGATACTGTCTATGTGAACAGGGGTCAAAAGCAATCTCTGTTCTCCTTGCATATTTCACAAGTTATTTTCCTTTGATATAAATACAAAACATAAAACAGATGAGTGCTCTGGTCAGTGCTCACAGATGAGTTTAGGGAATTATTGGCACGCACATTCAACTGGTACAGTAGGTCACCGTGGGTGTTAAGGCTTAAGTCAGTATTGAGGAGTCCAGCCACAGCTCAACACCTGTCTGGCAGTCACCTGGCTGAGTAGAAGAGGAACTGAATATGATCAACCACAAAGCCACACAGTGTGGACTGGTCCCTAGACTACCGGTGTTTCACACTTTCCACCAACACACAGGCACTCTCTGGCAAGTTGCAAACACATTGAGCGAACGTAACTAAATGACCGACAGACAGTCACACACACCGGACGACAAATATAAGCCACATTATGCACACTGATACATATATAGAAAAACACACACCTTCAAAGACAAGCACTTTAAACACATGCATGCTGACAAACACACACAATCCTGCAGATGGGCTTTTTGTTTTCGCCGTTCTGCTCCTGAACAAGGCAGGCACTGTTCCGTCATTGTAAATAACAATTTTTTCTTAACTGACTTGCCTAGTTAAATAAAAACATTGGCCGTGCTCCATAACTACTAATCTCCTCTTTCTTTCTACCTAATATCCCTCTCCTCCCCTTCCCGCTCTCTCCCCCTGAGCTACACTGGTTTCTGTGCTGACCTTGTCTCTGGGGCTCTGACAGATGCATAACGGGCTGGCTTTATCTGGATTTGGACGTCATGATGTTTTCATTTCCAGAGGTAATGACAAGTGGTCAGGGTGGCACGTGTTGAATGGATACAGGTTGGAGACTGACAGTGTCCGGGCCCTTAAAATGTCCCCCTTTCCCTATGGGCCATTGTCAAAATGAGTGCATTGTGTAGAGGATATGGGGTGTTGGAGGTGGACAGTGTTGTGATGTAGGGAGGGGCTCAAACAACATGCCCACCCTCCTGGATGCCCTTCTACAATACCGCCATATCATATGCTGTTGTGTTCTACAATACCGCCATATCATATGCTGTTGTGTTCTACAATACCGCCATATCATATCATACTAACTAAATGCTTTCTGTTCCTCTGATCGTTATTAGGCTGACCTATCACAACCTGAATCTGGCTGCCTAGGGATTCTTCCTCAGTGAGCCTGACAAGAGAGAGGACTGAGCCTCTACGGGTCCAGTGCTGCATTTTTTATTTTACCGTTAATTTAACTAGGCAAGTCATTTAAGAACAAATTGTTATTTTCAATGACGGCCTAGGAACAGTGGGTTAACTGCCTTGTTCAGGGGCAGAAAGACAGATTTTTTTTACCTTGTCAGCTCAGGGATTCGATCTTGCAACCTTTCGGTTACTAGTCCAACGCTCTAACCACTAGGCTACCTGCCGCATACCAAACAAGACATAGTAAAAGCACTGCAGTTACAAAAAGGGCTTTATAAATTGTGATTGATTTATTGACAGAGCAATCTGTTCGCTCGCACTCTGAGGGTTTCCCTCTACAAAGTTGATTGGAGACTAGAGGAATGAAAGGGGAATACCTGGACACTGTGTACAGGAAAGGGGAATACCTAACACACTGGCAGTGACCAAAATCTGTCTTGCCTACTACTTACTAAAACGTACTGTGTGCTTATCATACTACATACAAATCACCTATTATCAGCTGTTGTCAAACATGTTGGTGTGAAAACATGATTCTCTTCCTCAATAGTGTGCAGCAGATTCTACTAGATGGAAAGCCTGAACGAATATGACATCCTGGAATTTAAAGCATACTACGTTTTCAAATTTCACTTACTATAAAACTTTCCATTTTCGCATACCCCCAAAAAGCTACTACTTACAACACGAGTATGGGACACGGCCAGTGTGTATTAGATGCTGCCAAAGATTTTCAATGAGGCAAAGTTTCGCCCGATATGAGTCTTCATTAGGCCATTGTCAGCTCAGATATCTAGAGGGCCTTGTCAAATCAAAATGGTACTTTCCCCCGATTCTGTTTCCCTGATGGAGAAAAATGCCCTTATGTGCCCTCTGACCCGCTACTCTTGACATACACTACATATACAAAAGTATGTAGACACCCCGTAAAGATTTGTGGATTCTGCTATTTCAGCCACACCTGTTGCTGACAGGTGTCATGCGAGAAAAGTCATGAAATTTCCATAGGCTAACATTGGCAGTAGAATGGCCTTACTGAAGAGCCCTGTGACTCAATGTGGCGCCATTATCTTTCCAACAAGTCAGTTTGTCAAATTTCTGCCCTGCTAGAGCTGCCCCGGTCAACTGTAAGTGCTGTTATTGTGAAATGGAAACGTCTAGGAGCAACAACGGCTCAGCCGCGAAGTGGTAGGCCACACAAGCTCACAGAACGGTACCACCGAGTGCTGAAGTGCGTAAAAAATTATCTGTCCTTGGTTGCCACACTCACTACCGAGTTCCCAACTGCCTCTGGAAGCAACGTCAGCACAATAACGGTTCGTCGGAAGCTTCGTGAAATGGGTTTCCACGGCCGAGCAGCCACACACAAGCCTAAGATCACCATGCGCAATTCCAAGCGTCGGCTGGAGTGGTGCAAAGCTCACCGCCATTGGACTCTGCAGCAGTGGAAACGCATTCCCTGGAGTGATGAATCACGCTTCACCATCTGGCAGTCCGATGGACGAATCTGGGTTTGGCGGATGCCAGGAGAACCCTACCTGCCCCAATGCATAGTGTCAACTGTAAAATTGGTGGATGAGAAATAATGGTCTGGGGCTGTTTTTCATGTTTCAAGCTAGGCCCCCTAGTTCCTGTGAAGGGAAATCTTAACGCTACAGCCTACTGTATAAAGACATTCTAGATGAATATGTGCTTCCAACTTTGTGGCAACAGTTTGGGGAAGGCCCCTTCCTGTTTCAGCATGACAAAGCCCCACGCACAAAGCGAGGTCCATATAGAAAAGGTTTGTCGAGATCGGTGTGGAAGAACTTGACTGGCCTGCATAGAGCCCTGACCTCAACCCCATCGAACACCTTTGGGATTAATTGGAACACCTACTACGAGCCAGAACAAATCGCCCAACATCAGTGCCCGATTTCATTAACACTCTTGTGGCTGAATGGAAGCAAGTCCCCGCAGACAATGTTCTAACATCTAGTGGAAGGCCTTCCCAGAAGAGTGAAGTCTGTTATAGCAGCAAAGGGGGGACCAACTCCATATTAATACCCATGATTTTGGAATGCGATGTTCGACGAGCAGGTGTCCACATACTTTTGGTCATGTAGTGTAGTTAAATTTTCTGAACTGGCTTATCAGTGAAGTGGATGGAAACTGCAGAGGTAGAGACCAGGCTCATATCAGAGAGGAAGAGGTGAAATGAGAGGGCTTACTCCGCCCAAAATCTGTCCACGAAATTAAGACCACGATTTTTGTATGGAGGTTAACGAGTGTTGTACTTGGTCAACAATTTTTTTTTATATTAATTTGCTTAGTTGATCGAATAGAAGTTTCGTAATGGTTAGGTTGTTACGAATGCATTGATAAGGAAACGCACGTGGGAAAAAAACGACAAAAGTTATGCCCGTTGTTCAAACATTGCATCTGCCCTCTCATTGGCTAGAATGGTCCCACCTGATCTCGCCTCCTCCCTCCTGCCTTCCATCTGTGAGGACATGTATTTCCATTGTTAGAGCGGTCACTTGACTATCTTGTCATATTCACTAGAAACTTAATAGAAAAAAAGGGACCACAGCGGGGGAGGGACTACATGAACTTGTCCAAAAAGAAACACTTGTTTTTGTTGAATTTTTTTTCTTCCTGTAGCAACATTTTTGTTACGTTTTGCACTAATGAATACAAGTCTCACCAGAGCTGATGAGGAGCCCCTGAACCTCCGTAAGATGTCCATCTGAGCCAGGCTGAGCCTCTTGCCCTTGGCCTCCCTCCGCAACACGCTCTGCACCCGCACCGATGCACGCCGCTTGGGACGCAGCCGCATGCGGTGGTTGTCTGGGCGACGCCACTGGAAACAGAAGGGACAGAGCTCTTCTTCAGGGATGGGCTGGAACTTGGCTGGAGCTGGGAGAGGAGAGGGGGGAGAGGAGGTGGTCAAGCCAAAGGGAGAATAAAGTACACATTGAGGGATGTATGTGTTTATGGTACCGTCAAGTGGAGTATGAGGGTGTAGGTTAGGTCAGATGGAAAATATGTTAACTATGGTAAAGGGGGAATGTACATTATATAACAGTGCTTAGGCCATCGTCACATTTAACATAAAATAAACATTTGGGATAGGGTTGTCAATTTAAATAGATTGAGTCCAGGGGATGATGAGTATGAAATAGTAAATAATAGTAATGATGAGGACTGTGCAGTACCGAGAGAGTGTGTGTGTCTCTCTGATGGGGACAGCTACCAGTACCTACCAGTGTGATTAGCATGGGATTATAGTGTTTAAATCGACGACAATGTGCGGCCATTTCTTCCCTCCTGCCTAGTGCCTACAGCACCACGTCATATGGGCATTCTCATACTGTGCTTAAGCAATAGGTGTGATGAACATAGGATAAATGCAAGAAAAAATTTACTAGCCTAAATTGTAACTGACAAAATGATTTTGCCAAGGTTATAGCTACTTCTTACCTTTCATTCTCTGGTGTCTCCCCCTGAGAAACCAAACCACAGAAGAAGAAAAGTTAGGGTTTTTGTTGTGAAACAGCTGTCACTTCACTATTTATCTGCTTAGATAGAACAGTGTTTGATCCGGGGAGACGCCTATAGCTTGGAGTTAGTGTTTTGGGTTGTTTTTCTTTCACAACGCCTTGAGGGGCGTCAATGCAGAGATTGAAGGTGAGGTTTACTTTTCAAATATTCTGCCAAAGTTGAATTTGTAAGTTAAAGTTGATTCATCTGTAAACTGAAGCAAGACTTGAGGTGCATTTTGAAACACTCTTACTAAACACTCTTGTTCAGTGTCCAAAATGTATACACAATTAACTTATTAACAAGTAAGCCTAACTCCAACCATGATGCTAAGGGACACATGCTATTGTGTAAAAAGTTTGCTAAGGGCTTCCAACGTTTGGCGGAAAACATCCACCTCCCTGTAGTCTGGGCGTTGTGTCTACTGTCTGCCTCTTATTTTGGAACCTCTGGGAATATTTGGACAAACAGTTGACTAAGCCTTTCCTAAGTCACACTACAATTAGCCACACTACATTAAAAGTGACTCATGACATTTGCAGTCAGGCAACAAACAGGGCGGCACGTGCAGCGGCGAGACATGGGATAGGGGGCCTCGCTTGGGGCTTAAATCTCACGCTGACCAGCCAAAGGACTGTCGTGGAGACACTGACAGCGGTTTGCTGAAATCTGATGTTGGACAGCCTGACTCATGGTCAAGTCTCAGTAATGTCTCCAAGCTACAGGCTGTATTGAAGTATTTAGATTAGGCTAGAGGGGAAGGGTGGGAACATGTGTCAGTGAGATGCAGGAAATGCGCTGGATGAGAAAAACTCAAGAAAAGTAGGCTACAGAATAGTCTTTCTACCTCTTTCTGACCTCTTCACCGGACGTGCTACCTTGTCCCAGACCTGCTGTTTTTGACTCTCTCTCTCTGCCGCACCTGCTGTCTCTAACTCTGAATGCTCTGCTATGAAAAGCCAACTGACATTTACTCCTGAGGTGCTGACCTGTTGCTCCCTCTACAACCACTGTTATAATTCTTTTTTGACCCTGCTGGTCATCTATGAGCGTTTAAACATCTTGGCCATGTACTGTTATAATTACCACCCGGTACAGCCAGAAGAGGACTGGCCACCCCTCAGAGCCTGGTTCCTCTCTAGGTTTCTTCCTAGGTTCCTGCCTTTCTAGGGAGTTTTTCCTGGCCACTTCTACATCTGCATTGCTTGCTGTTTGGGGTTTTAGGCTGGTTTCTGTACAGCACTTTGTGACATCGGCTGATGTAAAAAGGGTTTTATAAATACATTTGATTGATTGTCTGCCTGGTAGAGGCTCAATGAAACAGGCCTCCCATCCCACTCTCCAGATGAGCTCCTGGAGATGTGATACAGAAAGGTGGGGGCTCTCTGCCGCACTAATCTAATTAACATTCTTCACATGAATCTCCATTTAAAATGCACACTTAGTGGAAGATAAACACTGGCCCCTACTACCCAGTTAGAGCAGGGCAGAGCCCACTCTGGGCCAGATGCTATCAACAAAGAGTTTAAAGTCTGGAAATCAGCAAGGCTCATTCTCTGGGCCTCTATGGACATTTGATACAATCAGAGTGTGGAGGAGAGAGAGCAACGCCCTGTTTACTAACCAAAGTTCAGAAATAATAACGCAGATGGTCCAATGCAACAGCTTGGCTAGGGTGGCAGGGGAAAACGAGGGTGAGGGATGGGGGCAAGCCCAGGTGTGTGCAATTAATTAGCAGGTAGAACAGAAAACCAGTAGGCACCGGACCTCTTGGGGTAAGAGTTGAGCGGGGTTCACATCATGCTCATTTCTGTGCTGCATCTTCCCTATCCGTTTAAATACATGCACGCAAGGAGAATCTATTATCCTTTAAAAAAATAAAGGTCCAAATCAGATTTTTTAAATAAAATGAATTAGACTTTTTTTTTTTTTAAAGAGTTCCCCTTGAATGGCTTAAAAAGGAATCCATCTATTCAACATATATAACTCTCCAGGCATGGACAGCTGTGATATCAGTACGATCTGTTCAACACATCTTCCATAAAATCGGTTCTTTCCACAGAGAGACTCAAAAATCTGGATAAACTCTTAACGGGTAGCCTAAAAGTAACAATCCTTAAATCCATCTGTAAATCCATCCCAACCAGGTCTTTTATTTGGATTTCCATTTAAAAATTCTACCACAAATTTCCTGGCTCAGGTGAGCGAGAGGAAAAACAGGCCAGGGGATTCAGAGGTTACTGGCCCAGGCCCAACTCAAACACAGGCCACACTACAGCAGCCAGTGGCTTAGAGGATTGCTCCAGAAATTACACTTGACTTTCTCTCTCTAACTACAGTATAATTCCGTCATCATTCTGTGAAATCAAAAAGGTGATGAAAATGGAATGAGTTCCTGTTTTGATTAGTGGGTCTCAATCAAAAGCAGGATCGTTTCACCTCAAAAAAGTTCAAGAAAGAGGATTCCGACATCCACCATCTCAGATTGTTCTGGAATCTTTTCTGTAGTTAGTAACAGATATGATTAGCATTCCTGATTTTTTTTTGTTAAAATATAATTAGATCACTGAGAAATTAAGCTAATTGATCGCACACAGATTAGCCATTTTAATTTATACGACTCAGATATTCAATACAACTTGTGCCCAACATCCGATTTTGATCAAACTTATTCCTACCAATGAGTAAGACACAAAGGAATCCCCAAAAAATGTAAACTCCACCCACAGACCCCCCCACATCCCATCCCAATCCCACGCAACAACCAGTGTCAGTTCTCAGTTTGACTAGTAGTATGAAGCTGTGGCTTGTAGTATTGCTTCCCCATACTATGTAATGTATTCCCTGTGAATCTGGAGAGGTCTTGTTTTACCACTGTTCAGAGAAGTGTGTCATTGAAGTCGCTTGCATTATTTACCATAAAGTGGTGTGAAAATACCAGGTTTTGACCACTAGATGCCACTGTTCCAGTATACCGCCACACTATCCATGTTGCTGGTCTAGTGTGTTAATTAAATAGATCACATTTCCTTTGCAACTTTGGATAGAAAACCAACACGTCTCATTATGAAAATAGATTGTCATCTTCACATTTCAAGCCATTCCTGTACGAAAGCAATTCCGTTTTTCCTTCTTGAATATGAAGCATGAAAATGCTAATATAGTGACATGCATTGGATTTGTGCCACAAAATATTTTGAGTGACAGACTGGCACAACAGTAGCGGTCTATCAGCTTCGAGCTCCGGAGCAGCGAGCTCTTAGCAATGTCAGGGCATTGATTTCACGGGGGGCTCAGGATGGCGAGCAGACAGCCAGAAGCACCAAGATGGTACTGCAGTCTCTGGCGGCTGGGTTTCACTGTCAGCTCATTAAGGCTGCCTGCTATTGATGTATGCAAACATACAGGACAGGAACATGCAAACTTTTAACATTTGTATGAGACAAAGCAGACCTGGTTAGGGACTACCTCTGTACATTGGCAAACGCGTGCTTGCGTGTGTAGTGTAGCCATGGCTAGTGTGTCCTGTTGGATATGTAGTTACAAAATGCATGACATTTTAGACAATAGCTATGCAAATGTAATTGGTTCTAAACAAACAAACATTGTGAAAAGAACAATACAAAAACGGAACAAATGAACTTGCCATGATATTAAATTTCGTAAAGTGACAATTTTAAATGAATTGCACTGTGCTACTCTGCCACCTAGTGTCGCTATATGATCATTACATTATCAAATATGAACGAGATGTAGCTATTACGTTCTACGTAATAAAAAGAGGGCTTACATTAGAAAACGTGACTGCTCCGGACAAATGTCCTGATACAGTAGCGACGCATCCTTTAAAAACTTGTGACTTGAGCCTGTGGGGTCTGTAAAAGCCATGTTTCTCTGTCTTTGCCACCGACTCGAGAATCCGCGTGAGAAAGGCTGGTCACTTCCAGGCCGCCTTGTTTTACCTCTTTTGGAGCGTTGATAAGAGAAAGAAGAGGAGTGTGGCAGTCACACCTTGCAAATGATCTTCAAGAGCAATAGAAGTCGATACGATATATGATACCTAAATTATTTGTTTAAATTTAAACAGTGACCATTCTCTTTGCATGATAGCCTACCGTACACTTTCCATCCTAATGTTGCAATCCCACAATGCATCAGGCCAAGCGCAAGCATTGTGGGAAAGCGAGGAATAGCCCTGTGTGCCGCACCGCACTGGAGGTAGTTCGATTTATTTGGATGATACCCCGTTCAACCCATTATGATCATTGACATCGAGTATGAAACACGGAAAATAGTTTGAGGATGTCATCAAACATTTAGGGGAATTGCAAACATATAATGCTATGATGCCTATATGACAGCCTCTATTTAGTAGGCTAGGCTAGTCAGCATGTTAGTCTATGCCTATAGCCTAAATACTAGTTTAATAGCCGAATAAACATGTGATGTCCTTGGCTTTAGGCCTATAATAATTTCACCCCTTAAAAATAAATTAGAGCATTCACATCCAGTGCCCCATGAGTCTAAGGTTGGTCATTGTAAGCTGTCACTGTGGTCAGAATGTGATGATGCTTCGACTGATTTGCGCTTTAAATTTCCTTGCGTCAATGGTGATTCCTTGAAAGGCTAATACTGATATCAAATTATAATGAGCTTGTAATAGAAGGTCAACTAGCCTACAACACTTTAAATGATTGCTCTCATAGAAATGGATCCAGATTAAAGATTGGACATCATTACTACCAATAGAACTGAGGGTGAAAGTTAAACACTGCCCAGGAGAATGAGAATGGACTGTTCGAGGAATCGAGTTTTTAGCACAATTACTGGCACTGTTGGCTTGAAATTATACACCCTCAACTGCATCTGAGATCACACAAGGACAGACAGACCTCCGTGGTCTTACTAGCCCAACTCTTGATAGATCGTGGGAAATAATAGCATTGACTTGCCTCCAGCAGAGAAATGCCCCAAGGGCAGTGGGTATGAAATCGGACATTTTAATGCGATGGGGGAACCCACCGGATGAGCTGCTCCACCAGGCTCCTGAGAAGAAAAAACACCCACTGCTGTCAGACTATACAACACCTCTAGCTCTTAAATCTCCTAAAAAATCGTATTTCAATCATTCCATTTTTTAACAATTCAGTTTTCCTATTTAGATTTTTTTTTAAATTCCTCTACTATGTTTTTGTGTCCTGTATTCTATTTATGCCATGTATTGTGTATTTTTAAGTGAAACATTTTTATGAAGTAAATTCTGCTTTTCGTAATTTTTTTTTGTAAGCAAGAATCAATAGTCAAAGTCAATGTCAAACCGCGCGCGCGCTCACAGCAGTAGATGACACTCGTCGCGCAGAGTGCGGCAGATATCAGACGAAGCAAGCAACACCGTCTTGCAGCCGACCCGCTAGATAAGGCGACGCAGAGATGTGAGTGGATGACAGAATAAGTAACAGTGGGGCATTGTTAAACACGAATGATATTCTGTAGGACATGATGACGACTAGGCTAGAGACTGCCCCACGTCCCGAGTGCCTGAAGTGAGACACCTTCCGATGGTGTCCACGAAGCAGCATCGAACAGAGGTCCGT
The DNA here is from genome assembly GCA_030435695.1 of Brachymystax lenok tsinlingensis. Classification (NCBI taxonomy): domain Eukaryota; kingdom Metazoa; phylum Chordata; class Actinopteri; order Salmoniformes; family Salmonidae; genus Brachymystax; species Brachymystax lenok. Next base: position 29,144,820 of record CM059806.1, read on the forward strand.
CCCTTTTACGCGTACAGGACTACAGGGATTTATCGATCCGCTCAAACTACTGGTAATTATGCGGATATTATTACACATTGTTTATTATAAGCCTATATGATATTAATTCATTTATTTCAATACATTTTTCGATTCCTATTGCACGGATTAAGACCGTTGATATGATGTGATGTTGATGTCTCCAAAATGATCTATGTATCGTTTATGTTATTCCATATTATTTATATCAGTAGACTATAATTGTTGTGGAGGGGATAACGCATAATAACACATAGTGTTTGCGTCTTCTCTTTTTAGTCATATAGCTAAATGACACCATGTAGGCTAGCCTATGTGATTGTGACAGTGATCTGACGGTAATACATGGAGTAGTCTAAAGTGTAAGTGATGGCCCCTTACTTTATGGGAGAGTACATCTTCTACTTAATCAGGTGCTGTCAGACATGCGGGCCCCCCATCCGCGGACTAAATATACTTTAGCCTACCCTGGTTCTCTGACTTCAAATGTTAAATTGGATTGCAGAGTTCCATTTCGTTAGGTCAATGTTGTGTGTGTGTGTGTGTGTGTGTGTGTGTGAGAGAGAGAGAGAGAGAGAGAGCGAGAGAGAGACAGAGAGAGACAGAGAGCGCGCGCGATATGAGAGAGAGAGCGAGAGAAAGAGAGAGAGAGAGAGAGGAGAGTGCGTACGTGCATTTTCGCGCGCTCTTGCATATCCCAAAATGTTATACTTTTAGACAAACATCACAAAATGTTCGAGTCACTAGTCTCACCGATCATCCACCTACTAATAACGAATTACTGGACGGGCTCTTCATTGAATGATGGGTGCGTTAATTGGGGGTTATATATTCAAACCAAAAATGATGAAGATTGAAACTACTGTTACCAAGGAATTCCCATCTTAATGCACATTGATTTAATATAACCTTTATACAATTGCTGTATATAATGGAACTGGATAAAGGATAATTAAAGGGACTGCATCCAATCACACTGATGTGTCCACCTGACCTGACGCGCGCATGTGGAATTAATGGCGCGCCCTCTAAGACAGCGCTTTGAAGATAAGAAAAAATACCACTGCCACCTTGCTCAGCCTTCTGGGACGCGCGCGGTGCCAGGACTCCTGTCTTTCCTTTCTAGAAGACCTTGAAGAACAGTGCAGGTGTTGCATCCTATCAAACTGAAGTGTCCACCTGACACGCTCATGTGGAATTAGTTGGTGCCCTCTGAGCCAGCACTATGACGAGATATAAAATACCTGCTGCCACCTTGCTCAGTCCTCTGGGACGCGCGTGGTGCCAAGAGTCCTGTCTTTCCTCTCTAGAGGACCTTACAGCCCACATGAAAAAATACTACAGCTTACTAGAGAATACTACAGTACTTACTATAGAATTCTGTAGTAAACTGTAGAATACTATACTACTCGATCATGTGTACTACTTACTATAGAATGTTTTAGTATACTGTAGAATACTATAATAAATACTACATATTATCCGCAAAAAAAGCACTACAGTAAATATTACAGTAATGTCCGCAAAAACACTTTTTTAACTATAGTAAATGATTCAATTTGCATATACCCTGCCCATTCCCCTCCCCCATATCGCAATTCTCAGGTTATAGAAATGAGCAGAAGCTCTGAACTATCCATTCAGACCTACCGACCTACCAATCTAGCTACAGGTTATGGAACATTTGCAGTTTTAGTATTCCTCCAATAGGTTTCCTGAAGGAGAAAGACTCCATTTCAATGTAAAAGATAATAAAACAAAAATGCTATAGTAAATACTATAATAATGTACGCAAAAACACTACAGTAAATACTACAGTATGCTGCAATCCGCAAAAAAAACACGACATTAATTACTATAGTACATACTACAGTTTTCTTTTACTACAGTATTTATACTATAGTTAACTGTAAATACTACAGTATACTACAGTATGCTACAGTAAATACTACAGTAAATACTACAGTAAAGTCTGCAAAAAACACTACAGTGAATTCATACCATAGCATACTATAGCATTTTTTCATGTGGGAGGAGAAGAGAGAGGAAAGGCAAACCAAAGAGCCAGCTATGCTATCAGTGTCGTAACGCAACACAAACTCCGATAGTGCTGACTGAGACGAGGAAATCAAGACGAGGAAACGATATAGAAAGATGTGGTGTAAGTACATCACGCATCCACATTATGAACTCACAGAGTTATTTAATCAATTTCTACTTAATACGTTGATCAATTTTGACTTGCTTAGTCATATAAAGATTGCTTCCATTCAGTATTATAACATGATTAATCCTGAATGAAGTTAAACTACCCTGGAGCATTATGCACCCCAAATATCTGAGGGGGCACAAAGTACGTGAGGATGGCTGGGGGGATGTTCTGGAAGGGTGCTTTTTTGTTGTTGTTTTTTCCTCCTGACTGGTGTTTTTTTTAAGGAAACTAAATATACTTCTCTGCATCTCTGCTAAAATCTGGGTAAAAGATTGAATGGAATGAGTCTTATTTAGTACATTTAGTAAAGGCTTTTCTAAAGTCTACCAACAAAATCAAAATCAAAGCCTTCTTGGTAGCTAGTTATGAGGTTGGGAACCTAGCTGGGCTAGTTAAATGCCAACTATTCTTTTTTAATCTTTTTCCAGTGCCCCCTATGGGCATGACACCTCTGAAACTACCCGGTCCTTACCCTAGCCGATTAATCTCAACTCCACGATTTACAATGGAGTTGAGCGGCGACTAGTGTGAGCGGACTGGACCTCCAATGTCACATAAAATTAAGTTCTTAACAAAAGTGAATAGCCCGCATTACCAGAACAGTGCCGTGTGCAATTGTGTCCATTCTTTGGGTGCTGAAACCAGTAGTTTTTTTATAAAAACATAATTTTATGTGAGGTCGGAGCTCCAGTCCGCCTGACCCCATTCCTACGTCCTAATGATGCTTGCACAGCTGAATAGACTAGAGCAGTGTAATGGTTTTGTAATTAGTCACCTGAGTCAACAGTGAAAACTAATGAGGTCACTCAATGAGCAGGTCCAATGCCAAGTCTACTTCATGTATTCCATCGTCTATCTGATCTTTACTACTCAGAGGGGTGCCCGTCTTGCTATTCAAGCACTACAAATTTGTACCTTGATATCTTTACAAAAAGACACATTGCCCATTTCAGCTTCTTGCCAGACACTCCATCTTGATTTGGAGTGTGTATGTGCTTTTCCTGATTCCTGCCGACAAACCTCCTCTTAGGGCTGTGGAATACATTTATCCTTTCAATGCATTAGTTGGAAAGAAAGCCAGGTATTCACTCCTCCCCTACTTGCAGGAATGCATTGAACATTGAATTATGGCCAGTAGTACTGCTTTGATTTTGTTTTCAAGACTGAACACCATGATGGTAACCGTAACCAAGACCAAACATGGGTAGCGTTCAGCAGGGCACAACGTTGGCTAACATTCAAATATACATTTATTATATAGATTAGAACAAACTTGCCTCTCTGGCATGTAATTACAAATCACATCAGCTCTATTCAAGCAATTTCTATCTGCAATATTCCACAACCTTTGCTTATTGAACATGGCCCTGCTGTGATAATTCAGGCAGGTTCCTTAGGCTGTAAACTGGGTGCAGTCTGTTTGGATTGCTCACATGGGGCATTCACAAAGGGGGATAGCCGAAGATTCCTTTTAGGTTATAGATAGCACCTTTTTGTTCTAGGGTAGTTGCTGATCTAGGATCAGGCCCTTGATCCATGTACATATGATATCCTTCCTTATAATCTAAAAGACAAAACTGATCCTAGATCAGCACTACTACTCTGAGACGCTTTGTGAATACGGGCCATAGTATTTCCAAGACAACTTGTGCATGCTTCTGTAAATATAGCCAGTCTAGACAGTATCATTTCATTTTCAGCATAGTTTGTAAGTCTCTTGAGAATGTATCTTGTCTAGCCTATCCCTGAGAGATACCATGACTGGAAAAATAGAGACCTGGTCAAAATTAGTGCACTACTTACCCTATGGACACTGGTCAAAAGTAGTGCACTATATAGGTAATAGGGTGCCATTTGGGATGCAGACAGAGACTACACACTGGGCAAAAACTGTTTGAATCAATGTTGTTTCCACATCTTTTCAACCCCCCAAAAATCTATGTGATGACGTTGAATCAACGTGGAAAACTGATTGGATTTGAAAAAGTTATCAAAGTAAGGGAATTTTGAGTATTTTCACCCAACATTTAACCTAAATCTAATGACATTTTTTGTTGATTTTACGTTGAATTTACGTTAGTTGACAATTCAACCAAATGTAAATCAAAACTAGACGTTGAACTGATATCTGTGCTAGTGGGTCCAGACACTTACACTTTCTTCCCAAGAGTTTTATTCAGGTCTACTGCTTTACATTTCCTAAGAGAGGAAACCTCTGAAAGTGTTGTTTCCAGGCCTGCCTACATGAATTATTCCACCCCCCTTTCTATCTTTCTGTCTGCAATATGTTCCAGAACGTTCTGTTTACTGCTCCCACAGTTTATGACAAGTCTTTTAAAACACTGGCATCAAAGTCCAGTTTGAGGCAGTATCTCATCTCCCCTGATGTCATCCTTCCCTCTGTGTGTGAGCGAGAGAGAGAGAGAGCGAGAGAGAGAGAGAGAGAGAGAGAGAGGGAGAAGCACTGGTGCAGAATACCCTGCTAGTGCTGTGCCATGCATAATCAGGTTTAAGAGAACAAAGATTCCCAGCTTTACAAACGATGGTTGTTTGGTTCAGCACCCAGCAGAATACAGGCTCTTTCAGCGTGTAGCCTACCAACCAGGCGATGATAAGAAAGACCTGCTCTGAACCCTTCAGCTTTGAACCTAGTGACAGGGGATAGTTGTTCCACTCACTTGTATCGTGTGTGGAAAAACATGCTTTAATTATGAGAATATGACAATCTAGGATTAGGTGGTCGGCAATTGTCATCCTCATGATGGCTGTTGATGGACTGCCTTGTTCACACCATGTTTGTTTATTGGTCATGTACAGCTAATAAGTTGCATCCCAAATGGCATCCTATTTCCTATGTGTAGTGCACTACTTTTGACCAGGGCTCTGGTCAAAAGTAGTGCGCTATGTAGGTAATAGGGTACCATTTGGGATGTGCCATAGTCAGGACATCATGTAATATGGTCATTGTTTAGATTAGATTTTTATCCTCTGTCCCAAGGCTCTCATTACATTCCACTGTAAAGATTTAAATCTACTACGCTGTCAAGCCCCGCTGAGGCCATCGCCGTCCTTTGTAAAAATATGTTGCTGTTTGTCAGGTCTCTGGATCCTGCTCCATCAACCAGTCAAGATGATGAATTGGTTCACACCAGAGGTGGTTGCCAGCCCAACTAAGGCTGTGTCCCAAATGGCACACTATTCCATATATTCCCCATACGGTTCTGGTCAAAAGTAGTGCACTATATAGGGAATAGGGGGTAATTTGGGATACAGACAGACTAAGGCTTTGGCTCTCCCCTTAAATCAAGGCAGAGCCAGCTAACTCATTTTCTGTGGCCAAGTGTCTCCGTTCAGGCTGATATAACTGACACAAACATTTGGTTAGAGCAGCATCTTGTAGGATTGATGCCCACACCCTGGTACCAGAGCTGGAGCAAGATGGGAGTGGGACGGATAGAACACTAGAACACTGGAACACTAAAACACTACAACACTGGACTGCCATTGTTCTGTGTTGGGTGGAACTATGTTTCCCAAATGGCCCCATATTCCCTCTATAGTGCATAACTTGTGAGCAGGGTGAATTATATAAGGAAAGGGTGCAATTTGGGATGCATTCTAAGTGTGGAACACAGTCTTACACTTTGATCCAGAGCATCCCACACATGCTCAATGGGTGACATGTCTGGTGAGTATGCAGGCCATGGAAGAATTGGGACACTTTTAGTTTCCAGGAATTGTGTACAGATCCTTGCGACATGGGGCTGTGAATTATCATTCTGAAACATGAGGTGATGGCGGCAGATGAATGGTACGACAATGGGCCTCAGTATCTCGTCATGGTATTTTTGTGCATTCAAATTGCCATCAATAAAATGCAATTGTGTTCATTGTCCGTAGCTTATGCCTGCTCATACTATTACTCTGTTCACAACGTTGACATCAGTAAACCGCTCGCCCACACAACGCCATACACGCTGTCTGTCATCTGCCCGGTACAGTTGAAACCGGGATTCATCTGTAAAGAGCACACTTCTCCAGCATGCCAGTGACCATCGAAGGTGAGCATTTGCCCACTCAAGTCGGGTAAGATGCCGAACTGCAGTCAGGTCAAGACCCTGGTGAGGACGATGAGCACACAGATGAGCTTCCCTGAGACAGTTTCTGACAGTTTGTGCAGAAATACTTAGGTTGTTCAAACTAACAGTTTCATCAGCTGTCCAGGTGGCTGGTCTCAGACGAAAAGACTGGATGTGGAGATCCTGGACTGGCATGGTTATACGTGGTCTGCGGTTGTGAGGCCGGTTGGACGTACTGCCAAATTCTCTAAAACGATGTTGGAGGCGGCTTATGGTAGAGAAATTAACTTTCAATTCTCTGGCAACAGCTCTGATGGACATTCCTGCTGTTAGCATGCCGATTGCATCTGTGACATTGTGTTGCGTGACAAAACTGCACATTTTAAAGTGGCCTTTTATTGTACCCAGCACAAGGCACCTGTGTAATGATCATGCTGCTTCTTGATAAGCCACACCTGTCAAGTGGATGGATTATCTTGGCAAAGGAGAAATGCTCACTAACATGGATGTAAACAAATGTTTGCACAAAATTTGAGAGCTATAAGCTTTTGTGCGTATGGACAATTTCTGGGATCTTTTATTTCAGCTCATGAAACATGGGACCAACACTTTACATGTTGCGTTTATATTTTTGTTCAGTGTAGAAAATGGGTGGCCCTTTCACAGCAGCCAAGTTGCACCTAGCAGTTTCAATATAGTATTTCGTTTTTTTTTATGTGAAATAGTCTAATCCGAAAGGATATCAGTGTTGAATTTTAAAGATAGCTAATTCCACCTGCTCCTTTAAGCAGAGAGATCAAATATGTTCTGAGGCAGACCAAGAGACTTCAAAGGATCATCCAAACCCTTTGGAATCCTTCTTTCTCCACTGGGCACACCACGTCATATCAATGTGGAGAATTGGGTAATATTAGGTAGATATGTTGATCAATGAGATTCAAACCTCTTTTGACCCACTCAGAAAGACAGCCAAAAGTTTGTTGAATTCCCAATGTATTATCACAATGCTTTCAAACATCTTAAATGTACACTAGGCACTGGCATTTCCTGGTTGCTAAAATTCTAAAAAGTTTGCCTAATTTCTGTTTATTTGACAAAACAAGCAAATGTAGTGTAAAGAATCATTGTACCATCTAAACAGCTGTGAAATATACTTCCCATAACCAAAAATATAGTATTTTCCCCAGTTTGAAGCTGTTGTACAAAACAGAAAGTAAAAGATGCAAAAAACTAAACTTAAGCACGGGACACATAGAAATTTACACATAGAACTTATCTATAGCTTCTTAAACTTGCTTTCAATGAGAATGACAGATCTATAACTCACATTTCTATGTGAATTTGGTCACGTCGTCAAAAAAGTTACATATTGCAGCTTTAATGTACAACCAAATTCCAATGGAAAATGATTTTTGGTTTAGTTGTTCCCTAAATGTGGTATCACTGCGCTTTAAACCATTTAAAAAACAACCATGTTCAAATGGAATACAATGTCAGATATTTAGTTTATTTATACAACAACTTATCACTGTGCTTCATCTAATAGCGCAACCAAATTTCCTGCATTGCATTTGAGATCCAATTAAAGTACATGGCGCAAGTGATTAATGCAGTTTGAGATTCTGTGCAGTTTATTATAGCAATTGTGAAGATTTCCACAGACCTGCAACCCTGAACACTATGATTACATAACAAGACATTTATTGTTACAGTAATCTCAAAATGTTGCCGTGGATGTGTTACTCATTTTAAGGTTGAATAAATACTGTAGTGCACTATTGTTTTTTACTTATAGTAGATATCATGTTGAAGATCTGACGTTGTTTCAAAGATACAAATGTAACATATTTTAAACACGGTTCGTCTATGTTGAAAATTTGTTACTGTAATGACATAATTCTGTGGTTGAAATTTTACCTTCAGAACAACAGTTGATGACTTTTTTAAAATCCAATGTATTTTCCACGTCGATTCCACGTCAGAATAAGTTGACAAATTATGTTGAAACAACGTTGATGGATCTCTCTCTCTCTCTCTCTCTCTCTCTCTCTCTCTCTCTCTCTCTCTCTCTCTCTCTCTCTCTCATTGTTCCTTTCACCTCCACCTAATCAAACGAATTGTGGCCACATTGAGAGTTCCGACTCTTCCATTTCCTCATTACCTCATTCTAATTTAGCCTGGGCTCTGCACATTTTGTCTGAAAAGAAAGATGGGCATTGAATTTCCCCCTCGGCTCTTCTCGCCTGCCTTTCTCCTTGGACCTTTCTGTTCGTCCTTCGGCTCGCTGTCCTCAGTGAGCTCATATCCAGCAGCTGAAAGATGCTTTTGTGATAGCTGTACTTCACTATACAAGCAGAGAGAGAAGAGAGACAGAGAGCAAGATCACATCTAATTTGATTTGTCACATGCTTTGTAAAACAACAGGTGTAAACTAACAGTGAAATGTTTACTTACGAAAGAAAGAGATACATTATTCCCCCTGCTGTAAGTGTGAGGGTTACACTGGGGAAAGTTGGAAATATCTTTTATTCTGAAGGAAAGAGCAGGATCTGTTGCAGAAAACAGTTGGTTTTGTTTAACATTTGGCTGTTTTGAATGAACATGAAGGAATGCCTTTGACGGCCTGACATTTAGAGACCTTTAGTGTAATAGAGGCTGAATGGATTTCACACTGACGTGCCCTTTCATTACGCACTACAGGTGTGTCTCTCTCGCTCACTCTCTCTCTCTCTCTCTCTCTCTCTCTCTCTCTCTCTCTCTCTCTCTCTCTCTCTCTCTCTCTCTCTCTCTCTCTCTCTCTAAATACAATTTCAATTACATTTATATTTCAATGTAAGGGCTTTATTGACATGGGAAACATATGTTAACATTTCCAAAGCAAGTGAAGTAGATAATAAAAAAAAGTTAAATAAACAATCAAAATTTACAGTAAACAGAGTTCCAAAATAATAAAGACATTTCAAATGTCATATTATGTGCACTCTCTCTCACACTCTCTCGCATAAATGAACGATAATAATTTGTATTCCCAATGATTCGCTCCAATCGGGACATCTCAGACGTGAGACTCTGCCTGTTTTTTCTTCTCCTTCTTCTGAGTAAAAAACGAGCACCAGGAGTCATTAGCCATGGTCGAGCAATTTGGGCCACGGGAGCTTTTCTCTGTCTGTCTGAGTGTGAATGTGGTTGGGCTAAGCTATTTTCATTGCAAGGTGATGAATGCGGTGTCTGTGCCACACAGAACAGTGTTTCTCCTTTTTCCCTTCCCTTTCCTTACCTTCTCTCCCTATTCTGCCCTCTGCTTCTTCTCTCTCTCTCTCTCTCTCTCTCTCTCTCTCTCTCTCTCTCTCTCTCTCTCTCTCTCTCTCTCTCTCTCTCTCTCTCTCTCTCTCTCTCTCTCTCTCTCTCTCTCTCTATCCTATTCTCTCTCCTTTCCACCCATTCATTCTCTCTCTCACACACACACACACACACACACACACACACACACACACACACACACACACACACACACACACACACACACACATCAATCCATTTTTATCTCTCCTTCTCTCTCACTCCCTCCATTGTTCTCTCTCTCTCTCTTCTCTCTCACTCCCTCTGTTGTTCTCTCTCTCTATCTTCTCTCTCACTCCCTCTGTTGTTCTCTCTCTCTATCTTCTCTCTCACTCCCTCTGTTGTTCTCTCTCTATCTTCTCTCTCACTCCCTCCGTTGTTCTCTCTCTCTATCTTCTCTCTCACTCCCTCTGTTGTTCTCTCTCTCTATCTTCTCTCTCATTCCCTCTGTTGTTCTCTCTCTCTATCTTCTCTCTCACTCCCTCCATTGTTCTCTCTCTCTATCTTCTCTGTCCAGTGCAGCAGCAGCTGTTGAAGGGGTGTATCTGAAGGCTGAAGGTGACCTGTGGCTGGGCCGGGGGCTGCAACACAGGACATGGGAGCTACCTGCCCCTCCTGCTCGTGTCTTGTGTTGCAGCCAGTGGAACAGTTGCACCGCTTAACACCGTAAAGAGACACCGAAACAGACTCCAAAGAGACACTATATCCAGTATGCCATGGACTCCTCCGGATCTTTCTCCACTCCTCTCCACGCTGTCAACAATCACCACAAGGGTCCTTTCTCTTGTTTTGTATGTTCAATAGCAGCAGTTTTTAGATTAGCCATGTGTGTCAGGTTTGGGAGTGAAAATGATAGCCAAGATGCTGAACAATATGACTCATTGACATTTAAAGTAAAAGTCCTTTTGATGTTTTTCTTCTGTGAGGGAGCTGTTTCAACAGGAGCAGTAAGGAGTTGGGGGCACTTTCAGAATCAGTGCTTCTCCCTCTCTCTTTTTGCCAGCAATAAGGAAAACACGATTGTGAGGCAATAGAATTAGGCTAGACAAGGTCAACAATGATGCACCTCTGGGGTGAGGTGTGGCATGGCGATGAGGCAAGGCACTAGAGGCACGAGCTGCCTGGCTGTCTGGGTTGGTATTAATGACCCTTTATATCTCCCAAGGTTACAGATGAAGAGGCAGGAGATTGCCTTTTCTCCCAGCAAACAGAGGTGAGGAGAGAGAGAGGAGATGGGTCACCTGCTGCTAGGTGTAAATATTTGTCCGCTCCACACCCAACAACCTCTTCACGGCACAGCGGGGGAGAAAGGGGCATAATCTAAACTCATTTTCTGACAGGGGTGTCACCTGATTTGAATGTAAATCCAGGGAGCAGTTCATCAATCTAGGCCCTTAAATTGTGTTGTGTCAAAGCAGGGATTGTAAAGAGGCTGTGCAGTGAATGCAGCAGGATGATATTGGCCAACAATGCTGTTGCGTCCCAAATGAGAACCCTATTCCCTATATACAGTGAGGGAAAAAAGTATTTAATCCCCTGCTGATTTTGTACGTTTGCCCACTGACAAAGAAATGATCAGTCTATAGTTTTAATGGTAGGTTTATTTGAACAGTGAGAGACAGAATAACAACAAAAAAATCCAGAAAACCCCATGTGAAAATGTTATAAATTGAATTGTATTTTAATGAGGGAAATAAGTATTTGACCCCTCTGCAAAACATGACTTAGTACTTGGTGGCAAAACCCTTGTTGGCAATCACAGAGGTCAGACGTTTTTTGTAGTTGGCCACCAGGTTTGCACACATCTCAGGAGGGATTTTGTCCCACTCCTCTTTGCAGATCTTCTCCAAGTCATTAAGGTTTCGAGGCTGACGTATGGCAACTCGAACCTTCAGCTCCCTCCACAGATTGTCTATGGGATTAAGGTCTGGAGACTGGCTAGGCCACTCCAGGACCTTAATGTGCTTCTTCTTGAGCCACTCCTTTGTTGCCTTGGCCGTGTGTTTTGGGTCATTGTCATGCTGGAATACCCATCCACGACCCACTTTCAATGCCCTGGCTGAGGGAAGGAGGTTCTCACCCAAGATTTGACGGTACATGGCCCCGTCCATCGTCCCTTTGATGCGGTGAAGTTGTCCTGTCCCCTTAGCAGAAAAACACCCCCAAAGCATAATGTTTCCACCTCCATGTTTGACGGTGGGGATGGTGTTCTTGGGGTCATAGGCAGCATTCCTCCTCCTCCAAACACGGCGTGTTGAGTTGATGCCAAAGAGCTCCATTTTGGTCTCATCTGACCACAACACTTTCACCCAGTTGTCCTCTGAATCATTCAGATGTTCATTTGCGGGCATGTATATGTGCTTTCTTGAGCAGGGGGACCTTGCGGGCGCTGCAGGATTTCAGTCCTTCACGGCGTAATGTGTTACCAATTGTTTTCTTGGTGACTATGGTCCCAGCTGCCTTGAGATCATTGACAAGATCCTCCCGTGTAGTTCTGGGCGGATTCCTCACCGTTCTCATAATCATTGCAACTCCACGAGGTGAGATCTTGCATGGAGCCCCAGGCCGAGGGAGATTGACAGTTCTTTTGTGTTTCTTCCATTTGCGAATAATCGCACCAACTGTTGTCACTTTCTCACCAAGCTGCTTGGCGATGGTCTTGTAGCCCATTCCAGCCTTGTTTAGGTCTACAATTATGTCCCTGGCATCCTTGGAGAGCTCTTTGGTCTTGGCCATGGTGGAGAGTTTGGAATCTGATTGATTGCTTCTGTGGACAGGTGTCTTTTATACAGGTAACAAGCTGAGATTGGGAGCACTCCCTTTAAGAGTGTGCTCCTAATCTCAGCTCGTTACCTGTATAAAATACACATGGGAGACAGAAATCTTTCTGATTGAGAGGGGGTCAAATACTTATTTCCCTCATTACAGTTTTTCTCGATTGCTTAAACACATTTGCCCACTCTGACATCACATTTTCAAAACAGTTAACACACAGGATAAAACTGAAGCTCAATGGCCAAAAGGACTCATTTTGTTAGCAAAATGCTCTAACACTCACAAAACATTAAAAACATGCAACATAAGCAAATATTTCCATCAAACACCACAACTTGTGGTCAAATTAATTTATTCTTTCAATCAATCATTACACAATGGACAACAAAATACAGCCATCAATATGAAATATGATACTTTACAAACTCAAATGGATACCGGAAAAAAAAAGCTACCCAAAGGAAACTTATGGGTGGAAATACCTTTCAAAAAATATATATATATATTTTATCTTTCACATTTAGTCCATTCGTTCTTGACGATTATGCCACAGGTTCTCATCAACATCGCATTGAATGTTTTCCCTTGCAATGCACCGAGGAAATATCTCCTTGCATGGCGTATCCATCCCTGGCAGTCCTCTGCACCTATTGCCAGGCAACCAGCATTCATTGCCTCCAGGAGGGGCATCTGCTCATATGGCCGGTGATCATACACCTTCCACCTCCAAGCAGAGAAGAACTCCTCGATTGGGCTCAGAAAAGGCGAGTATGCAGGGAGGAATTGCATCATAATACGAGGCTGTGCTGCAAACCATTCATTCACAAGGCGAGAGTGGTGGAAAGCCACATTGTCCCAAATCATGACATACAGAGTCATGCCAGGCCTCAACAGCACTCTCTCTTCGGGTGGAATCAGTATTTCTTTCAATGCATCAAGAAATGTGATGAGGCGTTCTGTATTGTATGGGCCAATAGTTGGTATGAGGCAAAGGACCCCATCATTGGAGATGGCAGCACACATGGTGATATTGGCACCCCTCTGACCTGGCACTGTGACAGTGGCCCTCTGCCCAATGATGTTCCTCCCGCGTCTCCTCACTTTACAGAGGTTGAAGCCGGCTTCGACCACAAAAATGAATTTGTGATGTGCCCCTTCAGCTTCAAGCTCCATTATTCTCTAAGAAAAAGAGCAAATTCATAAAGCAAATTATTCCAGTCGCATGTAACTATGGTAAACAAGGTATTACAATAAAACATCTGTACCTGCACATACTGGAATCGTGCCTCCTTTACGATGTCAGAGTTTCTTTGAAATGGAACTCTGTACAGCTGCTTCATTCTGACATGGTTTCGTTTAAGGACTCGATCTATAGTTGCCAAACTCACACTGTTTATATTTCTAAATGCTCCCTGATCTGCAATTACTGCTGCCTGGATGTCACGCAGTCTGATTGCATTGTTTGCCACTACCATATCTACAATGGCAGACTCCTGTTCAATACTAAATATCTTTCCTCTGCCACCAGTGTGTGGTAATGTGTGGATTCTATAAAGTAAAAGCAAAAAGCATGTCAAAATTGACATTACTGTATGACAGTCACATAAATGGGATTGATAAAACATCTGCATTACTGTAGACACAGTTTGTTCTGCTAACAGGGCAATACAGTAAAGCTGAAATACACAGTGGTATACATTACAGTAACACTGTGAATTACCTGTTCTCATTCGAAAAAGCCTGACAATAGATGCCACAGTGCTCCGACTCAGAATGGGCTGGACCCTTTGTCCAGCCTCTCTGAAGGACAAGCCATGATTGATGACATGGTCAATACAGTTTTTCTCGATTGCTTAAACACATTTGCCCACTCTGACATCACATTTTCAAAACAGTTAACACACAGGATAAAACTGAAGCTCAATGGCCAAAAGGACTCATTTTGTTAGCAAAATGCTCTAACACTCACAAAACATTAAAAACATGCAACATAAGCAAATATTTCCATCAAACACCACAACTTGTGGTCAAATTAATTTATTCTTTCAGTCAATCATTACACAATGGACAACAAAATACAGCCATCAATATGAAATATGATACTTTACAAACTCAAATGGATACCGGAAAAAAAAGCTACCAAAGGAAACTTATGGGTGGAAATACCTTTCAAAAAAAGATATATATATATTTTATCTTTCACATTTAGTCCATTCGTTCTTGACGATTATGCCACAGGTTCTCATCAACATCGCGTTGAATGTTTTCCCTTGCAATGCACCGAGGGAAATATCTCCTTGCATGAAGCGTATCCATCCCTGGCAGTCCTCTGCACCTATTGCCAGGCAACCAGCATTCATTGCCTCCAGGAGGGGCATCTGCTCATATGGCCGGTGATCATACACCTTCCACCTCCAAGCAGAGAAGAACTCCTCGATTGGGTTCAGAAAGAAGCGAGTATGCAGGGAGGAATTGCATCATAATACGAGGCTGTGCTGCAAACCATTCATTCACAAGGCGAGAGTGGTGGGAAAGCCACATTGTCCCAAATTATGACATACAGAGTCATGCCAGGCCTCAACAGCCCTCTCTCTCGGGTGGAATCAGTATTTCTTTCAATGCATCAAGAAATGTGATGAGGCGTTCTGTATTGTATAGGGCCAATAGTTGGTATGTGGCAAAGGACCCCATCATTGGAGATGGCAGCACACATGGTGATATTGGCACCCTCTGACCTGGCACTGTGACAGTGGCCCTCTGCCCAATGATGTTCCTCCCGCGTCTCCTCACTTTACAGAGGTTGAAGCGGCTTCATCCACAAAAATGAATTTGTGATCTGCCCCTTCAGCTTCAAGCTCCATTATTCTCTAAGAAAAGAGCAAATTCATAAAGCAAATTATTCCAGTCACATGTAACTATGGTAAACAAGGTATTACAATAAAAATCTGTACCTGCACATACTGAATCGTGCCTCCTTTACGATGTCAGAGTTTCTTTGAAATGGAACTCTGTATAGCTGCTTCATTCTGACATGGTTTGGTTTAAGGACTCGATCTATAGTTGCCAAACTCACACTGTTTATATTTCTAAATGCTCCTGATCTGCAATTACTGCTGCCTGGATGTCACGCAGTCTGATTGCATTGTTTGCCACTACCATATCTACAATGGCAGACTCCTGTTCAATACTAAATATCTTTCCTCTGCCACCAGTGTGTGGTAATGTGTGGATTCTATAAAGTAAAAGCAAAAAGCATGTCAAAATTGACATTACTGTATGACAGTCACATAAATGGGATTGATAAAACATCTGCATTACTGTAGACACAGTTTGTTCTGCTAACAGGGCGATACAGTAAAGCTGAAATACACAGTGGTATACATTACAGTAACACTGTGAATTACCTGTTCTCATTCGAAAAAGCCTGACAATAGATGCCACAGTGCTCCGACTCAGAATGGGCTGGACCCTTTTTGTCCAGCCTCTCTGAAGGACAAGCCATGATTGATGACATGGTCAATAATTGTTGCCCGAATTTCGTTTGAAACTTGAGCTCAATTTCGTCCTCTTGCTGCTGCAGCTCCTCCACCACGCATACAAACTCCTCTTCCTCGGGCCCCTCTGCCATGGCCTCTTGGTCTCCTTCCGTGCCTATGGCCTCTTTGATCCATGCTTGCAAATAGCAACACAGAGGTGGCATCTTTTATAGATGGATGAGGACTGATTGCTGATTGAAGAGTTGTGCAAATGAGTTTCACACAGGTGCATAGAGATTTATAATTATGCAGGTACTTTCTATCAGCTGTGAATAGATGTTTTCCTTTTGTTCAACACAGTGAATCCAGTAGAGTTCGGGGTCTTTCAATGAGATCAGATGTAACTGTTTTGACAAAGGGTGTGAAAAATGTGTGAAACAAATGAAAAAGTGTTAAAACATTTGCAAGAGAAGACTTCTGCTGTGCTAAAAATGTGATGATGAAGATCAAGCGGATCTCAGTTTCATTTAGTGTGTCTTAGCAAATGAGAAAAACTGTAATTGTTGCCCGAATTTCATTTGAAACTTGAGCTCGATTTCGTCCTCTTGCTGCTGCAGCTCCTCCACCACGCATACAAACTCCTCTTCCTCGGGCCCTCTGCCATGGCCTCTTGGTCTCCTTCCGTGCCTATGGCCTCTTTGATCCATGCTTGCAAATAGCAACACAGAAATGGCATCTTTTATAGATGGATGAGGACTGATTGCTGTGTGAAGAGTTGTGCAAATGAGTTTCACACAGGTGCATAGAGATTTATAATTATGCAGGTACTTTCTATCAGCTGTGAATAGATGTTTTCCTTTTGTTCAACACAGTGAATCCAATAGAGTTCGGGGTCTTTCAATGAGATCAGATGTAACTGTTTTGACAAAGGGTGTGAAAAATGTGTGAAACAAATGAAAAAGTGTTAAAACATTTGCAAGAGAAGACTTCTGCTGTGCTAAAAATGTGATAATGAAGATCAAGCGGATCTCAGTTTCATTTAGTGTGTCTTAGCAAATGAGAAAAACTGTAAAATGCAAATCAATTTATAACATTTTTCACATGCGTTTTTCTGGATTTTGTTGGTGTTATTCTGTCTCTCACTGTTCAAATAAACCTACCATTAAAATTATAGACTAATCATTTCTTTGTCAATGGGCAAACGTACAAAATCAGCAAGGGAACAAATACTTTTTTCCCTCACTGTAGTGCACTACTTTTGACCAGACCCCTATGGGCCCTGGTCAAAAGTAGTGCACTGTGGTGCAGCGGTCTAAGGCACTGCATTGCAGTGCTTGAGCCGTCACTACAGACCAGAGTTTGATCCGAAGCTGTGTCGCAGCCAGCCGCGACCAGGAGACCCATGAGGCGGCGCATAATTGTCCCAGCGTCGTCCGGGTTAGGGGAGTGTTTGGCCGGCCGGGATGTCCTTGTCCCATCGCACTCTAGCGACTCCTGAGGCGGGTAGTAGCGGTGCCTCCCTCCACAGCTGCATTGTTACAGCCCGTGACTATACGTACTGGACTCTGGCACCCATGTGTTTTCTCAACGCCAGTGATGCTAGGAGAGTATTATGACCTTTTGGAAACACTTCATGGCATGATATGAGTTCCTTGAAAACATTCAGTATTCATAGGGCTGCGTGTTCATACAAATACTCATTCCTGTCTGGAAGAAAGAGGTTGTGATTGCATCCCCAGGTACCTATGCTCACTGGTATCTGCCCCCCACTAGGTTTTGAGAATGAATAAAAATTGGCCCATTCACCAACCCCATGTGAATCTATGCTGTGATTTATTGAGGTAATTTCAGTTATTCCCCCTTGCCAATGTGTACATGGTAGCAAATAGACTTGAATAACCTTGTGCAGTTCCACTTTAAGAAAAGTTATCAAGGATAGCTGCTAAAACAGATCTGTCAGATTGCTCATCTCCTGACAGACAGTGCTGCCTATCCTGCATGTTTAGGCATTTAGGAGTACACTTGCCTCCATCTGCAATGTGCACATTTACATATTGGAGTGAGCTGAACTACATAAAGCCATTCAGATCTGTGTTCATTTCAGGTCTTTAAAGGGGTAATCTGCGATTGGTAGGTCACTTTTTGGACATTTAAATGGATGATATATACCCATTGATTCTTGAACTGCACATTGTCCCTTTAAATGCCTCAGACAAAATGGTAACATTGGATAAAATTCATTAGCCAGGGCATGTATTTTTCTCAGCTCAAGACAGAATGTCCCTAGATTGGCCAGACAATAGTTTCCCAGATGAAACATTGCCAAGCAGTTCCATGAACTACCTATCGTATTATTAGTTTATTATACAAACACCCAGTCTCATAGAAATACACTCAAACATGCCAAATTCATATTTAATAGAGATAGAGAGACCCATCTGTTTGAAGCTGAATTACGAGTTGGGTTATAATCAATCCACCCATCTGCAGCGCACTTTGTATTAATTTACACACAAGGTCAGCAGAGAGAGAGAGAGAGAGAGAGAGAGAGAGAGAGAGAGAGAGAGAGAGAGAGAGAGAGAGGCATACGAAGAGAGAAAGAAAAAAGAAAAAGTGGGAAGAAGAGAGAGAGAGAAAAGAGAGAGACTGAGTAGCTTAGTTCATTATACCCTTGGCTGTGTTCACTTTACAGAGCAAGGAGGACCCTGTAGGACCAGAGAGTGGCACCATCCAAGGAGTCTCAGGTTTTAAATTCAGGCTCCATACACCTCAGCTCTCTCCGGAGAGGAACAATGGCTCTTTATGAGAAACTCTAAGAGAGATAAGAGTGTGGAGAGAGAGAGGAGGCAGAGAGAGAGAGAAAACACAGAGAGATTATTAATTAAAACTGAGCCCAAGCCAGCATGTGCTTCAGTGACAGCTGTGACTTGTCACAGTGTTTAAGACCAACCGTGTGAGTTGGACAGATTATTCAGAAAGGGGGAAAAAATGCCTACAAATATTAAGTGAAAAAGTATTGAATAAAATGTATGAGGGACGTGCTAGAATGTGACTGCCCTTGAAGAAAGACTCCAAGAGTACGTCCCAAATGGCACCCTATTCCCTATATAGTGTACGACTTGCACTATATAGAAAATAATGCACTATATAGAAAATAGGGTGCCATTTAGGACACACCTGGTGTTGATGTGAAAGAGTCGCAGAGATCCTGTGATACCACTCAGCCATGTCCGAAAACAAGGACATACAGACGTTTCTCAGACGCCCCCTGGAAGCAGTCCATCTTCGTGGAGTCGGGGAATGTGACTTTGATCATGTAAACGTCTACACATGTTATGCTCCATGAAGCTGGTGTCTACAGTTTGGGGAAATTATGCTCCAAGATTTGAATGAAACCTCCTGCCATTATGAGGTTCAGTGATATACATTTAAGATAGACCTAAATTCTATTTTACATCATTAAAGAAAATGCAAAACGCTTTGAAAAATGTATAAAACAGATTCTCAATAGGGCAAAGAGCAAATCTGTTTTGGTATTTTGGGGGGTGCATTTGATATTGCACAAACAAAATGTATGTGCGTAGGAACTTCTCTTTTAAACATCATGTTTGAACAACTGTCAGCATCTCTTAACAGAGAGGAAAACCACTACCACTAGAATCCAAATAAATGTCCTTACTCATCTCCCAGCGGATGCTGTGGTCTCTCACGCTCTCTTACAAGGTTTCAGTTCCAATCATCGCCACTTTTCTGGTGGAGGGGCCCAGGGGAGAGAGGGTATGGAAGGGGATGACAGTACCCCCTCAGCCTCCCTCCACCGGAGGAGTTGAGCTGAGCGCTGAGTTATGGGGGCAGGTCGCTAAGACACAAGGTGACCCTTTGTAACGGTTGCTGCTGCTACACTGCAGACTTTACTGCTGACAGTGACAGGTTTTCACATTTAGACTCAGGGGCCAGATCGGGCCCCTGACCCCACTGTCCCTAGCATGGTTTATCCATATTCGTCTGCATCCCAAAAGGCACCCTATTCCTTACATAGTGCACTACGTTTGACCATAGCCCTGTGGTCAAAAGTAGTACACTATATTGCAAATAGGGTGCCATTTTGGACGCAGGTAACACTGAAATGTCGACTGACAGTGCTGAGAGGAGAAGAAGATGCTGAAATACTAATGCTGCCAAATGCCCTGGGTAATGTAGGGTATTTTCTGTAAGGCTTCTTCTACGATGAGATGGAAGATACAGTAGAATGGTGTCACATTGATAGATCAGTGATTGTGAAATTAATGGGTTGTTTTTCTTGTCAAGGAGAGGGAATGTTGAGAGAAGATGAGATATTCATTTGACACATTGGTGTTGCAGGCTTTCTTCAATGAAGCCACATGCCCATCTGTCAGAAACCAAACAAGAGGCTCATAATATATTCAACAGTAGGGATTTGGATCGTCATCGTCCAACTATACCCAAATGCTGGCACAGCCTGCCTCACAAATGAGGGGAAAATAGTATGAAAAACTGGAAAGATATAGAGGTACTGTAAAATCGTAATTTCCAATGGGTTGAGCTGTTTCAGTGTTATGGGTTTCAGTCATGCACTACAAGACAGATCAGTTGCCTGCTCGAGGGAGTGAAAATCGCAGCGCACACAGATATTTGCCAGTGGGCCAAGGATGTAGACCTATTTAGGAGGCCAGCGACTATGAAAGCACTTCAGTGAGCGATTGCTCTGAACTATCTTATTGTCCCCGCGTTTTGAGAAATGCGACGAGGGAGGGTAGTGGTAGGAACAATTCCAGCAGTGTTATCAGGTGCACACAGAAGGAGCCAGGAGGCTCCGGCTCCACAGGGTCCAGAGATCAGAGCACATGGGCTTCCGGCCATGACTCATCCAGCTGGCTTTTTGACGGGATGAGAGAGAGAGAAACGGCGCTTGATTTCAGATAGAATGTTCCTCCAGTCTAGTACTAAACGTTTATATTTCAGATAGAATGTTCCTCTAGTCTAGTACTATACGTTTATATTTCAGATAGAATGTTCCTCTAGTCTAGTACTATACGTTTATATTTCAGATAGAATGTTCCTCTAGTCTAGTACTAAATGTTTATATTTCATATAGAATGTTCCTCTAGTCTAATACTAAACGTTTATATTTCATATAGAATGTTCCTCTAGTCTAGTACTATACGTTTATATTTCATATAGAATGTTCCTCTAGTCTAGTACTATACGTTTATATTTCATATAGAATGTTCCTCTAGTCTAGTACTATACGTTTATATTTCATATTTAATGTTCCTCTAGTCTAGTACTATACACTTATATTTCAGATAGAATGTTCCTCTAGTCTAGTACTGAACGTTTATATTTCATATAGAATGTTCCTCTAGTCTAGTACTAAACGTTTATATTTCATATATAATGTTCCTCTAGTCTAGTACTATACGTTTATATTTCATATATAATGTTCCTCTAGTCTAGTACTAAATGTTTATATTTCAGATAGAATGTTCCTCTAGTCTAGTACTATACGTTTATATTTCAGATAGAATGTTCCTCTAGTCTAGTACTGAACGTTTATATTTCATATAGAATGTTCCTCTAGTCTAGTACTAAACGTTTATATTTCAGATAGAATGTTCCTCTAGTCTAGTACTAAACGTTTATATTTCAGATAGAATGTTCCTCTAGTCTAGTACTAAACGTTTATATTTCAGATAGAATGTTCCTCTAGTCTAGTACTATACGTTTATATTTCAGATAGAATGTTCCTCTAGTCTAGTACTAAACGTTTATATTTCATATAGAATGTTCCTCTAGTCTAATACTAAACGTTTATATTTCAGATAGAATGTTCCTCTAGTCTAGTACTAAACGTTTATATTTCAGATAGAATGTTCCTCTAGTCTAGTACTATACGTTTATATTTCAGATAGAATGTTCCTCTAGTCTAGTACTGAACGTTTATATTTCATATAGAATGTTCCTCTAGTCTAGTACTATACGTTTATATTTCAGATAGAATGTTCCTCTAGTCTAGTACTATACGTTTATATTTCAGATAGAATGTTCCTCTAGTCTAGTACTATACACTTATATTTCCAACACAATCTCACATTCAACTTACGCAATGTACAAAAAGTATTTCAGCAGATTTTGTGCGTTTTTGTGTGGCTTAATTTGTGTGAAAAGACACATTTTTGTGCGACTTACACATTTTTGTGTGACTTCATTCATGAGAAAAAAAACATTTTTGGGGGCAAACTTCAGAACAATCTTCTGAAAGTTATTAGAGCAATGCATGATGGACGATGGTGTTCTACGCTGCCTTTTTTTGTGTCCCACCTTTATTTATATATAAAAAAACGTTTTACCAATCTAATATTGTTCATCAACCAGGTTGTCACCAAAATAATAATATAATAGTATATATATTTTTTTGATGCCAGTATTGTTTTCTATGTTTGTTTTCGCTTAATACTTTGGGATACTGATGCACTTGTAGTCAGAAAGGCAGTTTTTTTGTGTACGCAACAGGAGGCCTACATGATTTTCTTCATAATGTATTTCATATTTTGTGGCGCCTACATTACACAATTTTATTCAAAATGCATTTAATACAAGGCTCCACTTTTTGCGTACATTACACCATTTCTTTCATAATGCTTTTTTTTTTGTGGTATCGATGAAGGTATTTGAGGAAATTAGAATACACACCATAACAGACACACACGCACACAAACACTTACACACATATACACACACTCACTTTGTTTGTACTCATGTTATAGCCAACTGTCTCATTGGCATAAATGATTCGGGAGACAGGCGCAGGAATGCGTAATAGTTTTTTTTATTATACCCCAAATTACGGCGTGCCGTGTAAAGGCACGGGACGAAGACCAAACAAACATGTAACAAAACACAGGGTTGAAACCCAAACAAAAGAGCGAGGAGTACCTTGAATAAATAACACATGTGCACAGTGATTAACACACGGGACGAGACCCATAATCATCTGCGCAATCCACAATGGCATGAAAGCCAAAACATACAGCACAGGTTCTCACACGCACCAACGGACATAGTAACAATAATCGACAAGACCATGGAAACCAAAGGGCACATGTATACAAATACTAATCAGTGGGAATAGGGGACAGGTGTGCGTGATGAAAGTTCCGGAGGGATCCGTGACACCACCCACCACTTTCCTGTTTTCTGGACTCTGTACCCACCTTCCTGACCATTCTGCTTGCCCTGATGTCTAGTCTGCCTGCCACACTACCTCCTGGACTCTGAACTGGTTTTGACCTTTTGCCTGTCCACAACCATTCTCTTGCCTACCCTTTTGGATTATTAATAAATATCAAAGACTCAAACCATCTGCCTCCCTTGTCTGCATCTGAGACTCGCCTTGTGCCCTTATACAGGTACTCACATTCACCAACGGACATTGTAACAATAATCGACAGGACAATGGTAAACCAAGGACACACTTACACAATTACTCATCACTGGGAATAGGGGCCAGGTGTGCGTAATGAAAGTTCAGGAGGGATCCGTGACACCAACTCTTGACTTTTGTATGAATATTTTTTTTAAATTAAATATTTGTCTAGTTATCATGTATTCATTATCTTTAACTGGTTAAATGTTTGTAGCTTCTTTCAGTAATAATTAAAATGGTTAAATGGTCGTAAATCTCTGCTTGATTTAGCATTTGGTATAATTTGGCATTTTTACACATATTCTGTATTTCCACTGAAGAAAGCAATACTTAATCAACACACTACTGTAAATAAATCTACAGTACCTGTTATAAAACGGAAATTGCTCTCTGTAAATAAATGGTGAGAAATGCTCAGTCTGAAGCCATTTGGCTATAGGTTTCACAGCCCTATAATAACGATACAAGTTACATCAGCTTAAAGGATTTATTTACAACCTAAGGGGTATAACATGTTGTGAATAGTGGCATAGGAAAGTCTGACATGAATAAAATACCCTAACCCTAAGCCATGTTCAATGTCAGCAGCAATTTCCAGTGAGAAATGCTCAGTCTGAAGCCATTCGGCTGTGGGTTTCACAGCCCTATAATAACAATACAAGTTATTTCACTTGAAAGGGTTTGTTGACAACCTCTGGGGTATGACATGTTGGGAAAAGTGGTATAGGAGAGTCTGACATAAAATCTAGTCTTCGCCAATGAGAACCAAGAGGGGCCTAGCTTCGTCCTTCATGACTGGGAAAGGCCTTGATTTTAGGCCGTAGAAAATCCTCCATCCATCTCATTAGATCAGAAAGGGATGGATCAACAGTGATTCCTATGACTGGTTTGCACCCTAAAAAAAAGGATAGTTGTGTTTTGCTGCATAACACACGTACATCATTTGTCTACCCATATGATGTGGATCATTGTCAGGTTATTAGATGTATAAGCTTCAGTAACAACAGAACACCATGGTTGTCATAACACTTTAAACAGGTTGTTTGTAAATGTGTAGAATGTGTTTGTTTTGGGTCCACACTGATAAGTTAACTTAAGTAAATTAGACAGTCACGGAGGAGTTTCTTCTGAATCGGGGCATGGCACTTTCCATTCAACTTCAGGCAACTTGGATGTAAGGATTGATCACACCTGTAGTGACTACTTCTGTCCGTCACGCCTATTGTTGCTTATCCATTGTTCACTAGATATATCAATGTAATTACACCCAACACAATGTTGAAAAACAGACTGCTTCCCACCACAAGATCACGTAACTAGACGTGAGATGGATGTTATCCCAACGCTGCCGCCAATGTGATACTTTTTGTACGTATTTACACAAATTGAGTGTGAGTTATATCTGATTAGCTTGACCCTTCCAATCTCCATAATTCCCTCAGAAGCTTTTCTGTTTATACAGAAGCTGTAGCTATAAAAGAGAAAAACTGCACTCCATGAATACAGTTAGTGTATAAGCCTATGCTACTGCTTCACCAACGCCTTAATGCGTACAGATCTACAACAAGCAAACAGATAAATAGTTCTCTATATATCTCAATTTGTATTCAGAATAATTTTGTAGGTTGACCAAACACGTGAAGGCCTACAGTACCATGATTATGCAATTCTTTTTCAAGCCATGGCTTACTGATGGACAATAAATGACACATTTTTATCTGCAGCATCTGTGTAATTCCCAATTGGATATCCTTTGTGATGAGACCGCACTGTGATATGATAGGAGTATAGTTTAACTAAAATGTATTCAAAATGCACTAATGCCTCTTTACCTTGTGCGCCAGTTCTTTCAGGTCTAAGATCCAAAAATAGTCAAACAAATACCACTTCAAAAGCTCTCAAGCCCGCCAGCAGAATCTGTCAAATTCAAATGAGAAAGAGCCAGTTGTGGGCAGCACTACAACTAGCCCTCACATCTCTGCATAGATCCTACCAGATCTCACCTCAAAAGAAGTAAGCCTGCCTGCCTTTCTTCCATAGGATTCTTACTTAGAACATTCTATGAGGCACAGTCTGCTTTAGCAGCTTACCCACTACAAGCTTTACACCTCCCTCTTTCCTCCTACCCGCATTTTTGTCTCGTGAGCGACACAAACAGCTCCCAGACTGTTGCCTCTCACAGACCGATGTGTTGCCGGGACAACGGGAGGAGAGCCTTGGGGAGTTTGATGCCAGCAGAAGGGAGGGAGAGTATGTGTGTGTGGTACTGTATAAGGACATGGAGTGGTGTGTGTGTCATGGAGGAGGTTTGTTTTACAGTCTCCAAGTGGGCCCTGTGGCTGGAATGAAATGGAGTGGAGCGGAGCGGAGAGGGTGCTGAGTGGGCTATTTGGGACGAAGCCATTCTCTCTCACACAGTATCACTTAGAGCAGTGGTTCCCAAACCTTTTATTGTCCCGTACCCCTTCAAACATTCAACCTCCAGCTGCGTACCCCCTCTAGCACCAGGGTCAGCGCACTCTCAAATGTTGTTTTTTGCCATCACTGTAAGCCTGCCACACACACACTATTAAACATTAGAATGAGTGTGAGTTTTTGTCACAACCCGGCTTGTGGGAAGTGACAAAGAGCTCTTAAAGGACCAGGGCACAAATAATAATATAACAATAATCTATAATTTGGCTCTTTATTTAGCCAACCTTATTTGTTCATCAAAATGTGTGAATAACTCACCACAAGTTGATGAGAAGGGTATGCTTGAAAGGATGCACATAACTCTGCAATGTTAGGTTGTATTGGAGAGAGTATCAGTCATAAATCATTTTCCGCACAGAGTCTGTGCCTGTATTTAGTTTTCATGCTAGTGAGGGCCGAGAATCCACTCTCACATTGGTACGTGGTTGCAAAGGGCATCAGCGCGATTTGCCAAGGCAAGAATCTCTGAGTGCAGCTCTATCCAGAGATCTGGCAGTGGCTTCTGATTAAATTCAATTTTCACAGAACTGCTTGTTGCAATTTCGATGAGGCTCTCCAGTTCAGATATCGCTAAGTGGACTGGAGGCAGGGCATGAAATGGATAACGAATCCAGTTGTTAGTGTACTCCGTTTCGGGAAAATACCTGTGTAAGTGCGCAGCCAGCTCACTCAGGTGCTTCGCTATAGCACATTTAAAAAAATATACAGTGAGGGAAAAAAGTATTTGATCCCCTGCTGATTTTGTACATTTGCCCACTGACAAAGAAATGATCAGTCTATCATTTTAATGGTAGGTTTATTTGAACAGTGAGAGACAGAATAACAACAAAAATAAATTCTGAAAAACGCATGTGAAAAATGTTATAAAATGATTTGCATTTTAATGAGGGAAATAAGTATTTGACCCCCTCAATCAGAAAGATTTCTGGCTCCCAGGTGTCTTTTATACAGGTAACAAGCTGAGATTAGGAGCACACTCTTAAAGGGAGTGCTCCTAATCTCAGTTTGTTACCTGTATAAAAGACACCTGTCCACAGAAGCAATCAATCAATCAGATTCCAAACTCTCCACCATGGCCAAGACCAAAGAGCTCTCCAAGGATGTCAGGGGCAAGATTGTAGACCTACACAAGGCTGGAATGGGCTACAAGACCATCGCCAAGCAGCTTGGTGAGAAGGTGACAACAGTTGGTGCGATTATTCGCAAATGGAAGAAACACAAAAGAACTGTCAATCTCCCTCGGCCTGGGGCTCCATGCAAGATCTCACCTCGTGGAGTTGCAATGATCATGAGAACGGTAAGGAATCAGCCCAGAACTACACGGGAGGATCTTGTCAATGATCTCAAGGCAGCTGGGACCATAGTCACCAAGAAAACAATTGGTAACACATTACGCCGTGAAGGACTGAAATCCTGCAGCGCCCGCAAGG
The DNA here is from genome assembly GCA_030435695.1 of Brachymystax lenok tsinlingensis. Lineage (NCBI taxonomy): Eukaryota > Metazoa > Chordata > Actinopteri > Salmoniformes > Salmonidae > Brachymystax > Brachymystax lenok. The sequence goes on from CM059806.1 coordinate 29,172,071, forward strand.
TCCCCCTGCTCAAGAAAGCACACATACATGCCCGTCTGAAGTTTGCCAATGAACATCTGAATGATTCAGAGGACAACTGGGTGAAAGTGTTGAAACCAAAATGGAGCTCTTTGGCATCAACTCAACTCACCGTGTTTGGAGGAGGAGGAATGCTGCCTACACCATGCCCACCGTCAAACATGGAGGTGGAAACATTATCCTTTGGGGGTGTTTTTCTGCTAAGGGGAGAGGACAACTTCACCGCATCAAAGGGACGATGGACGGGGCCATGTACCGTCAAATCTTGGGTGAGAACCTCCTTCCCTCAGCCAGGGCATTGAAAGTGGGTCGTGGATGGGTATTCCAGCATGACAATGACCCAAAACACACGGCCAAGGCAACAAAGGAGTGGCTCAAGAAGAAGCACATTAAGGTCCTGGAGTGGCCTAGCCAGTCTCCAGACCTTAATCCCATAGACAATCTGTGGAGGGAGCTGAAGGTTTGAGTTGCCAAACGTCAGCCTCGAAACCTTAATGACTTGGAGAAGATCTGCAAAGAGGAGTGGGACAAAATCCCTCCTGAGATGTGTGCAAACCTGGTGGCCAACTACAAAAAACGTCTGACCTCTGTGATTGACAACAAGGGTTTTGCCACCAAGTGCTAAGTCATGTTTTGCAGAGGAGTCAAATACTTATTTCCCTCACTAAAATGCAAATCAATTTATAAAAATGTTCACATACGTTTTTATGGATTCTTTTGTTGTTATTCTGTCTCTCACTGTTCAAATAAACCTACCATTAAAATGATAGACTGATCATTTCTTTGTCAGTGGGCAAACGTACAAAATCAGCAGGGGATCAAATACTTTTTTCCCTCACTGTATATTTAACCTTTATTTAACCAGGAAGGGCTCATTGAGATTTAAAATCTATTTTTCAAGAGCGTCCTGGCCAAGATAGGCAGCACCAAGTCATTACACAATTACAGACAGACAACATGAAAAACTACAAGTTATCTAGTAAAACCCATAGAATTCACTAGAGTATAACAAAATCATAAATCAGCAAATTCAAAACATTGACAGGTCAGGGAATCAGCCTCAAAATCCTTCATCAGTCATAAAAAACACCAATCGGGACAAGTTCTTCCAGTTTACAAGTATTTTGTAAGGCGTTCCTGTAATACGGTGGGTGTACCTGGTGTAGGAGTCAGGCACAGGAAAGCAGAGATGAGTGTACTAAGTAACTTTACTAGGTAAAAAATACAAAATACACGTACAAAAATACTGGTAGAACAAAGCACGGGTGAAAACATAACAACCCGGCGAAAACACAAAACAAACAATTCGCCACACAGACATGAGGGGAACTAAGGGTTAAATAGAAAACAGTAATGAGACAAAATGAAAACCAGGTGTGTGAAAAAACAAGACAAGACAGATGGAAAATGAAAAGTGGATTGGCGATGGCTAGAAGACGAGGAACGTCGACTGCCGAACGCCGCCCGAACAAGGAGAGGAACCGACTTCGGCGGAAGTCGTACCCCCCCCTTGACGCACGGCTACAGCAGCGTGCCGACACCGGCCATGGGGACGACCCAGAGGGCGAGGCGCAGGGCGATCCGGACGGCGACGGTGGAACTCCTGCAGCATTGAAGGGTCCAACACGTCCTCCGCCGGAACCCAGCATCTCTCCTCCGGACCATACCCCTCCCAGTCCACGAGGTACTGAAGGCCTCTCGCCCGACGCCTCGAGTGAAGTATGGAGCGAACTGAGTACGCCGGGGCCCCCTCGATAATCAGAGGGTGCGGAGGAACCTCCCGCACCTCAGACTCCTGGAGCGGGCCAGCCACCACCAGCCTGAGGAGAGACACATGGAACGAGGGGTTAATACAGTAATCGTGGGGAAGCTGTAAGCTATAACAAACCTTGTTCACTCTCCTCAGGACTTGAAATGGCCCCACAAACCGCGGACCCAGCTTCCGGCAGGGCAGGGGCAGGTTTCGGGTCGAGAGCCAGACCCGGTCCCCCGGTGCGAACACTGGGGTCTCACTGCGGTGACGGTCTGCGCTGGCTTTCTGGAGCTGGAGGTGAACATGGGCAGCATCCCATGTCTCCTCCGCACGCCTGAACCAATCGTCCACCGCTGGAGCCTCGGTCTGACTCTGATGCCACAGCGCCAAACAAAACGGGTGGAAAACATGGCCCACCTTGCCTGGCGAGGGTTCAGTCTCCTCGCTGCCCGGATGTACTCCAGATTGCGGTGGTATGTCCAGATGAGAAAAGGGTGTTTAGCCCCCTCAAGCCAATGTCTCCACACCTTCAAAGCCTTGACGACAGCCAACAGCTCCCGGTCCCCCACGTCATAGTTTCACTCCGCCGGGCTGAGCTTCCTCGAGAAGAAGGCACAGGGGCGGAGCTTCGGTGGCGTACCTGAGCGCTGAGAGAGCACGGCTCCTATCCCAGCCTCGGATGCATCCACCTCCACTATGAACGCCAAAGAGGGATCCGGATGGGCCAGCACGGGAGCCGAGGTAAACAGAGCCCTCAGGTGACCAAAAGCCCTGTCCGCCTCAGCCGACCACTGCAAGCGTACCGGTCCCCCCTTCAGCAGTGAGGTAATGGGAGCTGTCACTCTCCATCTCCACCCCTGAGGTGGAAATGCGGTATGCAAGGAAGGAGACGGACTGTTTAAAAAAAAGGCATTTCTCAGCCTTGACGTACAGGTCATGCTCCAACAGTCGACCAAGCACCCTGCGCACCAGGGACACATGCTCGGCGCGTGTAGCGGAGTATATCAGAATGTCATCAATATACACCACCACACCCTGCCCGTGCAGGTCCCTGAAAATTTCGTCTACAAAAGCCTGGAAGAATGTACGGCATGACGAGATACTCATAATGCCCTGAGGTAGTGCTGAACAACGTCTTCCACTCATCTCCTTCCCGGATACGCACCAGGTTGTAAGCGCTTGTGAGGTCTACTTTCGTGAAGAGGCGCGCCCCGTTTATTAACTAAATCGCTGTGGCGATGAGAGGTAGCGGGTAACTGTACCTCACAGTAATCTGGTTTAGGCCTCGATAGTCAATACACGGGCGCAAACCTTCTTCCTTCTTCTTCACAAAAAAAGAAACTTGAGGAGGCGGGTGAAGAGGAGGGCCGAATGAACCCCTGACGGAGGGATTCGGTGACATATGTTTCCATAGCCTCCGTTTCTGCCTGTGACAGGGGATACACGTGACTCCTGGGAAGTGCGGCGTCAACCAGGAGATTTATCGCACAATCCCCCTGTCGATGGGGTGGTAATTGAGTCGCCTTCTTTTTGGAGAAGGCGAGAGCCAAATCGTCATATTCGGGGGGAATGCGCACGGTGGAGACCTGATCTGGACTTTCCACCGTAGTAGCACCAACGGAAACCCCTAAACACCTCCCCGAGCACTCCCGCGACCACCCCGTGAGAGCCCTCCGTTGCCATGAAACAGTGGGGTCATGACAGGCTAACCAGGGTAGGCCTAGCACCACGGGAAACGCAGGAGAGTCAATGAGAAATAGATTGATTCTTTCCTTGTGATCTCCTAGCGTCACCATGCCCAGTGGAGCGGTAGCCTCCCTAATCAACCCTGACCCTAATGGTCGACTATCTAAGGCATGAACAGGGAAGGGCATAGTCACTGGAACAATGGGGATCCGAGCGCCTTATACTGGGAATGCGGGGAAAACTCAGTAAAACCAACATACAAAAACATGTGTGCAACAGAGGGCTCTGGGTGAGCATGGTGCTTACTCACCAGGGGTGACGCGAGAGTGCCCTGCCTGCTGCCTCGACTCCCAGAGGAACCAACCCGGCACTGACCGGCAGTGTGACCTCTGCGGCCACAGATGGTGCACGAGACGGAACCTCCTCCAGTCTCCCTACGCACAGCACCTCCCAGCTCCATGGGCTTCGGATCTGTAGTGCTGGAAGATGGAACCGACAGAGCCCGCTCTGAACGTCCGCGGGTAGCCAGCAGGTTATCCAACCGAATGGACAGGTCCACCAGCTGGTCGAAAGTGAGGGTGGTGTCCCTGCAGGCCAACTCCCGACGGACTTCCTCACGCAAACTGCAGCGATAGTGATTGATCAGGGCCCTGTCGTTCCATCCCGCGCCGGCATCCAGGGTCCGAAAGTCCAGCGCGAACTACAGAGTGCTCCTCGTCCCCTGTCTCAGGTGAAAGAGACGGGTGAAATCCTCGAAGTGGTCCAGTGCCGCATCTTCCTCTACCCACATGGCGTTGGCCCACTCCAGGGCTTTCCCTGAGAGGCACGAGATGAGGGCGGACACCTTCTCACGGCCCGAAAGAGCCGAGTGGACAGTTGCCAGGTAGAGCTCCAGTTGTAAAAGGAACCCCTGGCAACGTGCAGCAGTCCCATCGTACTCCCAGGGAAGGGAGAGACAAAACCCACTGGGACTGGGTGAAGGAGGGACGAGTAGTGAGGACTCTGGTTGTGCTGGTGGAGGCACTGGAGGAACTAGCTGTCTCTCCCAACTATCCATTGCCTGAACGACGTGGTCCATGGCGGTGCCGAGATGGTAGAGCATCGCCGTGTGTTCTTGGACGCGCTCCTCAACCCCAAAACCAGGGGCACCTGCTCCTGCTGACTCCATGTCGAAGGTGGGGAATTCTGTAATACGGTGGGTGTAGCTGGTGTAGGAGTCAGGCACAGGAGAGCAGAGATGAGTGTACTAAGTAACTTTACTAGGCAAAAAGTACAAAATACACGTACAAAAATACTGGTAGAACAAAGCACGGGTGAAAACATAACAACCCGGCGAAAACACAACATGCCCAAAACAAACAATTCCCCACACAGACATGAGGGGAACTAAGGGTTAAATAGAAAACAGTAATGAGACAAAATGAAAACCAGGTGTGTGAAAAAACAAGACAAGACAGATGGAAAATGAAAAGTGGATTGGCGATGGCTAGAAGACGAGGAACGTCGACTGCCGAACGCCGCCCAAACGAGGAGAGGAACCGACTTTGGCGGAAGTCGTGACAGTTCCAAGCTGATGGCGCAGAGTACATAAAAGCCCTTAAACCAAATTCAGTTCGGACATTTGGAACAGTTAGCAGGATAAAGTCCTGCGAACGAAGAGAATACCCACCACATTTCTGAACAATAAAAATGCCCAAATAAATTGGTAGTAAACCCAAAATGGCTTTGTAAATAAAAGTATACCAGTGACTGAGCCTACGAGTGACTAGAGGCCAGCCAACCCTGGTATATAAAATGCAGTGGTGCGTAAGTTCATTTGAACACAAAAAAATCATACAATGATGGAAAGACCTGTGTGTTGTCCTTGTTAATGCAGACATAAAAGAGCTCCAACTTCTCAAAGTTGTCCCGCACATTGAATATAGTTGTGGAGAGTCCTTGTAATCCTAGATTCAGATCATTCAGGCGAGAAAAAACATCCCCCAGATAGGCCAGTCGTGTGAGAAACTCGTCATCATGCAAGCGGTCAGACAAGTGAAAATTATGGCCAGTAAAGAAAACTTTAAGTGCGCTGGTTATCTCAATAAAAAAAAAAAATGTAAATGCTTTGCCCCTTGATAACCAGCGCACTTCTGTATGTTGTAAAGGCATTACATGGTCGGTGCCCATATCATTGCATGGTCGCTGCCCATATCATTACCGAGAGGCGCAACAGCGCCTCTTCAACCTCAGGAGGCTGAAGAAATTCGGCTTGTCACCAAAATCACTCACAAACTTCTACAGATGCACAATCGAGAGCATCCTGTCGGGCTGTATCACCGCCTGGTACGGCAACTGCTCCGCCCACAACCGTAAGGCTCTCCAGAGGCTAATGAGGACTGCACAACGCATCACCGGGGGTAAACTACCTGCCCTTCAGGACACCTACACCACCCGATGTCACAAGAAGGCCAAAAAGATCATCAAGGACAACAACCACCCGAGCCACTGCCTGTTCACCCCGCTATCATCCAGAAGGCGAGGTCAGTACAGGTGCATCAAAGCTGGGACCGAGAGACTGAAAATCAGCTTCTACCTCAAGGCCATCAGACTGTTAAACAGCCATTACTAACATTGAGTGGCTGCTGCCAACATACTGACTTAAATCTCTAGCCACTTTAAACATAGGAATTGGATGTAACAAATGTATCACTAGCCACTTTAAACAATTTTGTATATAATGTTTACATATCCGACATACTCAAATCAAATGTATACACTGTACTCTAAACCATCTACTGAATCTTGAATATGCCGTTCGGCCATCGACCCAAATCTCTAGCCACTTTAATAATTATAATTGGATGAAATAATGTATCACTAGCCACTTTAAACAATGCCATTTATATAATGTTTACATATCCTACATTACTCATCTCATATGTATATACTGTACTCCATACCATCTACTGCATCTTGCCTACGCCGGTCAGCCATCGCTCATCCATATATTTATATGTACATACTCGTATTCATTCCTTTACTCTTGTGTGTATAAGGTAGTTGTTGTGAATTTGTTAGATTACTTGTTAGATACTACTGCATGGTCGGAACTAGAAGCACAAGCATTTCGCTACACTCGCATTAACATCTGCTAACCATGTGTATGTGACAAATAAAATTTTATTAGATTTTTTGATTTGCATAATGCAGAAAATACATGAGAGTTCAGGGGCCTTGCTTTAACAAAGTTAACAATTTTCACTGTAGTGTCCAAAGCCTCTCGGTGGATGCTGCAGTGTACCCAAGTGGCGTCGGGAGCAACTGCTTGCACGCGCGTAACCACTCCACTATGTCTCCCTGTCATGGCTTTTGCGCCATCAGTACAGATACTAACATATCTTGACCACCAATGTCCATATGATGTCACAAAGCTGTCCAGTACTTTAAAAATATCCTCTGATGTTGTCCTGGTTTCCAGTGGTTTGCAGAAGAGGATGTCTTCCTTAATTGACCCCCCATTAATCTAACGGACATATACCAGGAGCTGTGCCAGACCCGCCAAGTCTGTTGACTCATCCAGCTGTAACACATAGAATTCACTGGCTTGTATGCGAAGCAGCAATTGTTTCAAACCATCTCCTGCCATGTCACTGATGCGTCGTGAAACAGTGTTGTTTGACATTTTCTGTATATTTTTGGGGGGCCTTTTCCCCCAGCATTGTCCCAGCTACATCCACTGCAGCAGGAATAATTAAGTCCTCACAATAGTATGGGGCTTGCACTCCAACTCTGAGCCGCTTTGTGGATACTTGCCAGGACTGGCAAGGTTTGTCAATGAGTGAACACACTAATGTGGTTTTTGACCAGTCTTTTGACCTTGGTTGGCCCAGTGAGTGACTCATTACCTGAGTACCCTCAGACCCTCGCTCTCCCAAATGGACTTGTCAGAGTATATTTTCATCAATTACAGATGATGCACTACTGTACTACGACTACGACACTGGTTCATATTTCAAATGTTCCACAGACCTCACCCTTACTATTCCTTTCTAATGGCTGAACCTCATAAGGAGAGGAGTCTGAATATGTCAGACCTGGGTTAAATACTAATTGAAATAATTTAAAATACTTAATCATGGCTTGATTGAGCTTCCCTGGCTTCATGGAATTGATAGAATTGGCCTCCAGGCAGGCTAAAGCAAACGCTCAAAGAATTTAAAAGACCTTCCCATAGACCTCTATTCACTGTGATTTATTGCATGGCCGAACCAAATGAACAGAAAGTTAAGTGTTCAGGACACTGTAGTAATTACATCACCATGCCAGTTGAGTGAGGTCCACTTGAAAATGTAGTTATTGGGGAAAGATGTTACATTGTCACATATACTGGATGGGTGCAGTGAAGTGTGTTGTTTTACAGGGTCAGCCATAGTAGTACGACGCCCCTGGAGCAAAAATGTGGGTTAAGTGCCTTGCTCAAGGGCACATAGACAGATTTTTCACCTTGTCAGCTCGGCTAATGTAACCAGTGACCTTTCGGACACTGGCCCAACGCTTTAACTGCTAGGCTACCTGCCGCCTTTGATGTTGTTGAAATGCAACAGTGACACTCCATGGTTTTGGGGTGTACTTTCAGTTTTCTGCCAATTCAGTTCTCTCTCCTTTACATAAATGGCATATCCTTGAACAATGCTCTACATACCAGTGGTGGAAAGGTATCAAACAAATCAAACACATGGAAACTATGTGTTTGATACGGTTCCGTTCATTCCAGCCATTACAACGAGCTTGTCCTCCTATATCTCCGCCCACCAGCCACCACTGAGACATATACATTGCAGATAGAAGAAGTTCACATGCTTATGGATGGGATTTGAGGAGATGTCCTTGGCTTGCTCTGGTAATGTTTCCTCTGTGGAATCTACGGCATGTCTGCTGAGGTGCATGAAGGTGGTGTAAGAGTGAAAAGAAGGAAGCACACTCTGGGTTGATAAAAATGATGAGTTTTCTACTTTGTGACCTGAAATCCCAGATCTGACAATTGTCGCACCAGAGAAAGTGTAATATAATGTACAATATAAGATAGCCACTAGATGGCATTGTACACTTTGCTAAATGATTTACCACCAAGCAATAAATAACGACTGGTCTAATATAGTGTTTCATATTGAATACTTGAAAATCCATTTGATTTTGAACTGTGTTTGACCTGAAACGACCCTCCAGATTACAATAAAATGTTAGAGACAGACAGTGTACTGTAAGATAACATGCTTGATCAAGCCAACCAGAAAAAAAAAATGGCCTTCTGGCCTGTTTATTTTATGCATTTATTGCTGGAATATATTACTTACAGATTAGGATCTGAATCGACTTTATTTGTCCTTCATCATGGTCCTTCATGGAATGAGCACACATTTTTGGTCTTTGTATGTAGGCCTACCACTGTCGTGTCATGGGATCTCATAGTGATACCATAGTTGTCAACACATTGTAATACAATTTTTTTTTTAAATTTAATTCCAATCAAGGAATTGAATGAACATTTGTATTTATTTAGAAACACATGGGTAAGCAAACTTGTACAATTCAATTAAACTAATTAAGTATTTGAATTCAGGAATGGTTGAAACATAAGACTGTACAAGAATCCCTTTTCTTCAGTCGCTTGAGATCTCAGATCATATCAGGGAAACGGGACCCCTCTAGTTCCGGCTGGGGGCTCCTGGGAGAGAAAGAAGTGTCAATTGTTTTCAACGGGAAAAAGAGAAGGAGAAAGAGAGGGAAAGGGGAAAGAGAGAAAGAGAAAGCAAGAAGGAAAAAGAGAGGTGAGGGGAAAGAAAAGTTCCCTGGCAGGCTACCAATAGCCACAGGTGTCTGCAAAACAATGGTGGTTGGCAGCCTGGCACACTGCTGCCCAGCCGGGCCTGTTCCGGTATGAACAGGATCCCTAGAGGAAAAGACAACAAACCAATCCCTATGAAGTCAAATATGCTGAGAGGGAAGGGAGAATTGTGTGCAACTGTGCATAGCATATGCAGACAGGCCCAGAAGTTAAACAGTTAATTAATACTTTTCTTTGGCAATATGTAGCTATCATTTGTTTCAAATAGGGAGAGTATGATCCACACCTGTTATCTATTATGGGAATTATAATTATGTTATTACACTGTGACACACGATTATCAGTTTAGTGAATTATTTAACTTGAGAGTTATTTACAAAAATCATAACTGGCTTCATTGAATATCTTCAGCATTTGCGTCACATATTGCAATATTCCAGTATCACATTTCTTATTTTATCAGTGCTAGTCCCTGCATTGAACTAATAACTTTAGCCCATAACTTATTCCACAGCCTGTCATTTCAGATTGAAACATAAAACCTGTTTTAAGTTTGAAACCATAAACCATGTGCTGGTATTGATCCCACATAAGCAACATTGTCTTGACACTGTGAACTGAGACAACACTTAAATGTTTCACACAAAACCCTTAATAGTCAGCTGACATATCGTGAATTGTATCTATTGGAATGTAATTCCTTCCATATTTTCAGTGTTTAGGGTTTCAGTGATCTAGCTTTGTTCTTCCTCAATAGCTATAGATGTGAACTGAGATGTGGCCACAAATGTTCTCAAGTCAAATTCATATTATAATTCCTCTCCTTTTACTGTGAGTCAGATTTCCAATGTATTTATTTGGCAAATAAACTTAAACTGACTGAGAGCTCTCTGCATAAAATAAATCTGTAAAAATGTAAAAACTTTTCCACTCATGCCATACCTTTGTTATCATTGCGATGCCTATGGAGTCTGTGTACACAGAGTAGTGTATGGCATACTGTTGATATCCGCGACACCTGGGCTGCCCTCGGCAACAAACCCGGTGGGGTTGAAGTCCAGTTAATCCAGTTAACTAACAACGGTCTGTAGGATGTGGAAGAAAGGTTTTGCAAATATCAAGTTCCTTGAGGCATTCTTTTGACCAACAGTTATAAACTCAAAGACCAAACAGTTATGGTCCAAAGGTTCGATGCAGTTAACTCCTCCATTCACAAGCAAATTTATGGGGGTTTTCCACTTTCTTTTACATTTCTGAAAATATGGACCTTTTGTTTATAATATCATATACATTCAAAGAGTTTAGACTGGGATTTATGAAAATCTCATTGAACAATGCATGCTATCTAACCTGTAAACCACACCTCATCCATGGATAGGATATATCTAATGGAGGTTAAAGAGGTAGGGATTAACGGGTAAAGTGTCACGTAAAGTCAAACAAACACACACACACACACACACACACGCACGCTCGCAAGCACACGCACACACACAAAAAATAAAATGCATTACTTTGTTATTATTTTATTATTTGTGACATTATAAATAGTGTTACAAGTGAAACATCCTTGTTCATTTTTGAACATTGAAAAAAATTCTGTGCTGTCTTTAATATTATTTTTCCACAATGCTTTGGTCACGTGGTTTATTCAGATCAAATCGCCACATTGCCAAACTTCCTAGTGAGTGAACAACCAACTACACTTGCTCAGTCAGAAACCTGAATTTCGTGAATAACAAGAGGTTTTAAGGTCAGAAATATTTACAGTACAAGTACGCATACATGTAGTCTCATTTATTACACAGCTTCAATAATTCCTTTGAAATCGAGTGAAAACAAGAGCTGGCAAGCTAAATTCCTGAACGGAAAAGTGACAGCCCGAGGTAGCCAGCGCTCTAGACCATCATCAACGTGAAGAGGATGTGGTTGTGTTGAAAGCTGCAGTGTGAGCTCCGGCTAGACAGCTGCAAGACAGAGGTTGAGTCGGAGACAAAACGCCGAGCAGCTTCCAGGAATACGGAATGTAGTGGACTAGGTAATAAAGTAAGAATGAAGTTAATTTGTACACGTGGCTAATCAGGTGTAATCTGACTAGCAAACGAATACATAGATCAGCTCTGGTCGCCCTGGGCCAGAGTTATCTAACTATCAAGTAGGGTAGCTAGCTACAGTAGCTAGCTAGGATTGCTTGGTCTTCTGCTACAGGAACTTTGTTCTTGCCAAAAGTTGGGTGTTAGTAAATTTTACGTTGGATGTAAATATCTTGTTCCCGAAGGTTTCGAACCATGGTCATCCAGCTCCCGGTCAGTAACAAGCTAACCTTA